>JAGWCC010001427.1:0-27453 GCA_022651775.1 Drusus annulatus
AGCGACGCAATTTTGTGTCTTTTTAGCTTTTTGTCGTTTTAGGTAACTCAGTGAGAGCATTGGAAGAAACGAACCTGTGGGGAGATTCCTTCTAGAGCCGCCTTCAGGGCCTCGGCACACTCGCTGATGTGCGTGCACACCCCGGCTTTGCCCGTGCCATTCAGCATGCACGTTTCCTCTGAAACATTTGACGAATCAATACAAAGCTGCACATGATGCTGCTGATGCTAAAAAAATCTGTCAAAAACGTCATTAAATGAAAAAATAACCTTGTATAAGACCACAGATTTTATTTTACTTTTTACGACCGACCGGTTTCGCTTAGCCTAAGCATCATCAGGGTACAAAATAAAATTAAACGAAAAATACATAGTGTTATAATATGTGCTCCTACATACAGAGGGAGAGAACAGAATAAAAAATAAAATAAAAGAACAGTAAAAAAACAAAAGAATAACATTTAAAACGTCTTAAGCGAAGTTATTTTGACGGCCTTCATGGCTCAGTGGTAAGACGCTCGATTACAAATCCAAAGGTCGCGGGTTCAAACCCGGCGTGCGCCAATAACTTTTATTTAATTAATATGTGTCATAACACATTTAATTCATATAAAAACAATAAAAAGTATATTTGCGGCACGCTCCAGAGTGGTAGATACTCTAAGTATCGCCCTGGTGAAAGACCACCATTCAGAATCGAAAAGTTGCTTGAAATGGCTTTAGCCGGGTTTGGTGACCAGATCTGAATAGCCAGGTACTTCCCAACCTTCCTTTTTCCCATCTCTTTCCTTTTCTTACTACCTTCAGCCTTACAACATACCCTATTTGGGGATGCCATAGTCTCACTGGCTCTAGACGGTTGGGAGCAGTTGAGACTCTTGTGCGGTATTGATATTAAAAAAAAACATTTTCATTAAATATATAAAACCACAAAGTAATTACTTTCTACAAAAATATAAAAAAATTGTGCTTAATCAAAAAAGGTTCAATTTGAAAATATCGTAAATACAATCATTACTAGCCATGTATCAACCAATAATAATCCAAGCAACAAGTGCGCGATGCGAGAGTTAACATTCAAGTTTAGTAGTGGCCGAGCAGTTATACTCCTCGGCAATTTCATTTACTGTTTAAAATAAAATGGCGGACAGTTTATTTGCAGCACGTTCCAGAGTGGTATCGCCGTGGTGAAAGACCACCATTCACAATCGAAACGATTCTTGAAATGGCTTTAGCCGTGTTTGGTGACCAGATCTGAATAACCAGCTGCTCTAAGGGTAGTTGTAAAAATGACTAAGGTTTCCAATGAATACAATATTTTAACCATAATCCTTTAAATTCTATGAAAAACTAACTAACTAACCATCACGCCGTTTCTCCGAAGGGGTAGGCAGATAGGACTGACCGCCATATAACTCTGTCTTGGCACACACTCCTTGTTTCATTCAAATTCATACATCGTCTCATACATACTCTTCTATGAAAACATACCAAAATGTTAGTAAAAAGTGCAGTTTGAAAATTGAACGTTTTACCTAAAATTCCTGTATGCGTTTCAATAAGAATTGAAAACATCACTGTTTAAAGTTTGTTTTCACTGAAAACCTTAGACATTTTATAACTAAGTCAAGGAACTCAGCGAACACGCGCCCAACATTTGACTCTGTTGACATTCAATACACGAGAGCGGGTTGCTTTTGCGACTAGTTCTTATGTTCAACAGCTCGGCTGTGGAACGATTCGCCGGCCTCTGTATTTTCTCCCTCCTTCAACGTGGGCCTCTTCCGACCCAGGTTCACTGCTTTCTTTTTTCAAAAAGACCCTCCACACAGCATCCCCAAAGATGACACAGGTCCTGAGGGAAATTGTTTCCCTTAAGGCCTCCTGTGTGGAGTTATTGTAAAAACAATAAAAAAAACTATCCGTGTAGAACCAATATATATTTATTGTTTTAAAGTTTATTTCGTAGAGCTCAATTTTCATTTTTAGGTTTTTAAATTTTATTTAAACAATATTTTTTATTATTTCAAATTTAAAAAACGATTTTTAGTCAAAAGTTCTGCTAGGTAATTATTTTTACGCGTGATAGCTGTTTCGCCTTCTGAAGGCATTATCAAACTGTCAGTTAAAAAAATGTAATAATATATTTTTTTAAATTATCGAAACAGCTTCAAAAAATCGTTATTTAAATTTGAAATAATATAAATTGTTGTTAAAACAAAATTAAAAACCTACAAAAAAAAAAATAATAAAAAAATTTATATCTATGAATAATTTGTAGTTTTTTTTTTTTACTAGATAGCTAACAAGTGTGTATTTTGGTACCTTTTAAAAGTAATTCACCAAATTCTTGTCTGAAAATCTACAATTTAAATACGAATTATAAAACCTCCTAGTACCGAATGACGCGTTTTATTAATAACTGTAATTTATAATCAAATTGAATGGCAATATTCAAAATTAGAATATCTCCACAAAAAAATGAGTCTTATTATTGCGAAGTCCCCAACAATTAAGCATGCACAACATCATGTTGCGGCCGAGCGAGATGTTGCATAAACCAACGTGTTGTAACGGAGGTCTCGGAAGCCGACCTTGGGGTATTCCCGAAGCGGCGTTCTGTGAATCACACAGAACCTGATGTTAGGAGCAATGGCCTGGCTAAGGTTCATTCCTTGGTCGACTATGCAGATCACCCAAACATAACTACATCGCACACGGTTGGCCGCGACTTTGGAATAAAAATATGCATAGAGGGGTACGTTTGCGAAATAGTGTAGTCAGTATTTATTTATTTATAAATTGACGGACTAAAGTCCAATTACAAAAAAAGACATCACGAAATAGAAAAAAGAGCAACAGAGAAAGAATAGCACAAACATATTTATAAATGAAGCGATGACAAAAATAGGACAAAACAAATATTGGAGAAAACATTTAAGCCACGGTCTAGTTTAAGTTTTGGTAGAGTCGTAAAGAATGACAACAATCATTTAGACTGCTACCAAAAATTTCAAGACCATGGGTTGAGTTGACAAGTCTTGACATTCTGGACATTGGAGAATTATACCCATGGTTAGTATTGTGATGATTGAGGAACAGCAATTCATTGTTTCAGAGTCTACGGCAAGGAATGTTGAACTGGATAAGTTGCAACAGAGAAAGTGAGTCAATAAAACAATTGATAATTTTGTAAATGAAAATTAAATCAAAGTCTTTCCCGCGCTTATCTAATGAAGACATTTTTAAAAATTGTTCAATTTCATCATTTGAATAATTTCCTCTTTCTCGCCCTAATCTCCATGCAATTCCGCGTAAGGAGCGATTTTGTACGGATTAAATATGATGAAAATGAACGGTATAGAAAGGGGACCAGATTACACTAACATATTCTATATGAGGGCTAACTAATGACAATTGTTGACTTAATACCTTGAAGAAACAACGTATGGAGATAGGGAGCTAATTATTTTTACCCAACCTATACAAACTTGCTATAAATCACTTTCTCCGGGTTTTTAAGTCGTACACCATGAGAGAGAAAGAGAGAACAAATATAATACACCGCTTCTATGTACTGTCGCAATGATCTTGGGCTCCTGGGTCACCGCGGGACTCCACCCACATTTTTTATTATGCCACTAAACTCGACACAACTAAACGGTTTTTAGATTATATGCTATATTTCTGTTGATAACAATACTGTGAAAAAGTGGTTTTACGAATAAACAAAAAAATTATGTCGATATGTGATATGAATGGATGCATAAATACCCTAGCCTTAGTCTTAGCCCAGGTCCACCAAGTCAAGTAAAAATCGTCAAAAACTGATCTTACTGCCTTGGATAGACACCACTCTATATACTCTAATCATTATACTGACTCGATAGAAAGAGACAAAGATATATTAAAATATGTTGGATAGCCTATTTGTTGGCACATATCACCATCATGTTCGATTTACTTGTATAACCACTGCAAGTTTTTTAATCAACACAAATGTAGGAAATAACCTCGAAATCCGTTGACGCAAGTTATGCGACTCGATGATGTGAAGTTAGCGCGGACGGAGAACATTTTTACATACTTAGAAGTGCTACAATCTTATGTGACGACTTTTCTTGTTTATTTTTCTCTCATGGTTTACGACGTAAAAACCCGGAGAAAGTGATTTATCGCAAATTTGTATAGGTTGGGTAAAAATGTTTGGCTTTTTCTCATATAAATCTTCTGATTCCAAGGATATGTAGTATTATTGGATACAACTTAATATAAACGTATGATAAGCATTGACCTCGTGAACTGTACTGACCTCAAAGCCATTGCAATTGGGTTGTTTATGGGTCATGGTTGTACGGATCGCTCAGAATGGAATTTCTTTAAGCCACTTTGGCATGTGCCGTGGCGTCATGTGATTCCTATTTCAACAACGCGTCTCCAACAAAAATCCACAGCGCCTTGACCCTTTCTCTTTCCTCTCTATTTTTTATACAACAACAACAACTACAACTGTCAGTTACTTTGCTTTCTGCTCTGCAAATAAAATAAAAAATATTAACAATTAAAAGTGAACCGTACTCTTTCAAGTGAATTAAACATAACAGTGATTTACAGTGCACCAAATGAGATAATATTTTTTTGCCTACGAGTTTTTTTAAACCATTTAAACATCAAAACAATAATCTAAATCTCAAGTTAGGAAATACTTATTAGAGCTACCATTGAATCAACAACAGTATGTCGAGCCAATCACAAGTGCCTACGCTGAGCTCACTAGACTACCATTCGTCATCTATATTTATCGAAGACCAATCAAAACCGCTCACGGTGAGCTCATACATATTTACTCGTTGTTTATAACCAAAGCTAACTATGCCACCGAAAAACGACATTTCTACTATTATTGAACAAAAACTTGATAGTTTTAAACAAGAAATACTAATCACTATGAGCGAAATGATAACCATCCAACAAAATTTTTTTTTTTAAATGATGATGTACTCAAAACGATGGAGAAAAATATTCTATGTAAACTAGATGCAAAACTAAAGAATTTTACAGATCAATTAGAACCAATCGTAAAATCAATTGAATTTATATCTTCACAAATCGATACATTAAACAATAAAATAGTTTCTCTGAATATCAAAACTGGAAAAATTGAGACACTGGAATGCGAAGTCACAAATTTAAAAAATGACATAAAAAATATGCATTTCAAAAACAATCAGCGTGAACAATTCAACAGGATATGTAACGTGGAAATCAAAGGAATTCCGACCTTCAAAAATGAAAACCTATAAAATATAATTAAAAATATATCCGAGAAAGTTGGTTTTCAATTCCATAACACTGACATAGACTTCATACATAGAGTGCGCCCGTGGCCAACAACTCCTGATGACAAGCAACAACATTCCACTTCAAGCGTCATTGTACGTTTTCTCCGGCGAGACATGAAGGATGCCTTGCTGACAGCTGCACGTCGCCACCGCACTTTGACCTCAGCGGATATCAATCTTCCAGGGTTAGCTAGCCGAATTTACCTACACGACCACCTCACGCCTACTAACAAACTGTTGATGAAGAAAGCCAGGGAATTTAAAGCTGATAAAAAATATCAATACCTATGGACAAAAAACTGTAACATATTTATGAGGAAAAATGATGGTTCTCCCGTTTTTAGAATTTCCTCTGATACAGACTTCAACAAATTATTGTGACTATTTTTAAACATTCTAATTATTTCTTTTGTATTATTTAAACAAAATCTTTTTTTTTACTTGTTTCTTTTCAGAAATTATATCTTTCTCTATCGATTACTAGTAGTAGTAGGTACTATTACCCTGAATTTAAAGCTATGGCTTCATGATCTCATTACAACACTCAGTAAATGTATTACACATAATCAAGTTATAACATGCCATACATCTCGAAGGGAATTATAATTTGAAATCCTATAAAATGAAACTTACTGAAGTGTTACTTTAAATGATACTAATTCTACTGTTATCTATCTACTGTACTTAATTTAACATGTTATGCTTATACCTAAATCTTCACTTGTTAATATAACCTAAATGTACTTATTAATGGAACTTGATTGGTCGAAAATATGTATAATTGTAACTATATTTAAACTTATATGACTGTTTGTTTCCTAAATAAAGAAAATAAAATAAATAAAATCCCCCACTTCAGAGTCTCCGGGCAGATAGAGCTCTATGAACAATCAAAAATTATAATTAAAGTCTTCGTATTTAATCGATTTGAGTTTCTGACCAACCAAGAAACAATCACGCCGTTTCTCCGCAGGGATATGCAGAGAGAATGGACCGCCACACAAAAAACTCCGTCTCGGCACACAATCCTTGCTTCATTCACATTCATACATCGTCTCATACATACTCTTTTGTTTTTCTGACTCTCGACACGGCCCGATTTAAGTGCTTGATTCACTTTATCGTGTTATGTTGTCTTCCTCGGGCGTCGCCGACCTCTTCTACCATACACTTTAGCGTAATTTATTCACACTCATTTCTCGTTACAACCGTTCTACAAGTCTAAGCCACCTAAGCGTCCCTTTCTCAATCCTATTCATTACGCTTCGACGCATCGACCTAGCATTATTTACGGAAATTCACATTTTTACCACGGTCTCAAAACTCATTTCTACAGCATTCAGTCAACTTGCATCAGGGTGGGAATTGGCATTCCATTGCGGACTGCTAACATCGCTTATTTGGACAATATCTGACCTCAGAGTAACAATATAAAGAGACCGTACTAATTTGTGACAAATCGTTGACAAACTCGCAAAATATAGCTCTCTCTTTATGCTCGGTTCTATACGCATATGAGAAAAAGAGACAAACAATTGTTGAAACCAATACACGATTTGGGGCGGGCTAAATACCATGTCCGCGATATTTGATCTGTACGAACTTCATTCACGTTTGGAGTGTCAGGCGAACGGACTGTCAAAAGTGCGTAAATAGTTAAAAACTTGAGTTATTTTTTGTTCGATATCTAGCAAAAAACATCATGGCCATATGTGCTATACTTGGTTGCTTCAATCGAAGTACAAAAGGACCAAAAACAAACAGTTTTCACACGTATGTACCATAAAAATCGTCTTTTTTAGTTAGATCTCAAATATTTAACATTCTAACCTACAAAACAACTAGTAACTTACACCAATATGTAATTAATCTTTGGACTATTCGTTCCAATATAATAAACTTCCGTTTGAAATGAGTTTTTAGTGGATTCGTAATATTTTTAACTTAGAGATATTTACTAGCTGTCACATAAGAAACCATTACAAGGGGGAATACCCATATTGTACGGCTTCTGAAAGTATCCCGGTCTCTTTCTTTCTCATGATACTAACGCTAAATTGTTGGCAAACAGATAAAGACAGAATAGTGTTTATCTCTTAGTTATATTTATAATTTCGGTTACGTCCCCAGATTCAGGGCTATGCCAAAATTGGAATATTATTATTTATTTAATTATTTTTAGATTCCCAAAGGATGAAAAAAAGACGAGAAAAATCTAATTTCTTTTTTCTTTGATTTAACAAATATGTTAATATGAATTCATACGTTTCATCTGGATTTTTATACCCTTAGCTTCTAGTTAATTGTTTTTTTAAATCTATTGATGTGCACATGCACTATTGTACCCATTTCTGAACCTGTTCTCTGATGATTTATGATAACGATATGCATCTAGATAGTTTTAATTTTGTATACATATTATATATTATTTTCTCCTTGTTAGTTAGAATTATTAGCTTAATTAATTAAGTATGAAGCGCACTTGACGTGAAATATCACAAAACTGTGCTATATAAGTTCACTGTTATTATTATCTGCATTCGAAATTTCCTTACAAAATAACGCGGGACGGAAAACATCCCTACAATACTTAAAAGCGGTGTCATGTTTTGTGAATTTTTGTGTCTCTTTCTCTCTCATGGTGTACGACGTAAAAACGCAGAGAAAGTGATTTATCGCAAATTTATATAGGTAAAAAAAAAATTGATCTCTCTCCCATATATTCTTACTCCAAGGTTAAGAAAATGATTTAACATCTGTTATCACCGTACATTTTTTTTATTTTACTTTTGTTTGTAAACTATTTTGTTGATGGAGACTGAAGTTCATTTTATAATATGTATTATAAAATGTTCTGTACTAATAATTTAATTCGTTTATATTTTTATCTATAAATAAGATTTTAATAATCTTATTGATTAATGTATATTTGAATAAACAAAAAAATATACAACATTCATTCTTTTTAATGATTTACAACTACCTACTCACAACAAAATACCTAATTTACTTAATTTGTGACAACCCTGTTAGTGATTTTACTCCGAGTTTAGGCCACACCCTTTGGTCATTGCTTGCTCAAAAAGTGCGGACAAAATTTCGCAAAGTTAGGTCTCTAGATATTGTTACTCTAAGTATCTGACACACACTGTCTGTCATCATCTCTTGATGTACTTACGAGAGTGACCGTTAGGCACATAACGATCTACATAATCTTAAATAAAATATATTTTTACACACATTTTCACACTTGCCAATTCAACGATTATCTCATAACATGTGTATAAGAATGTACCTCTCTTATATCTTTTTTTTTTGTTTTTCATTGCCAACCTTATTTGCGTTTTTATATCATATATAGTGCGTCACACTACTTCAGTTTGTACTTGTATAACTCCTTTGGATATATAATACCTTGACTATATGTGAGATGTACATAAATGTTTAGTTTCTTTATTACACTATGCATGTGTCTACAATATTTTTAAATCATTCATTTTTTAATGTATTTGGTGAACAACTGTTTTTATGAGATCTAAGTTAGATAAAAACTTTAAATAGTATCAAATTATTTTTTCGTAAGAAGCAATCACGTGGTGGTTGGACATTATATTAAATAAAAGAATACTTTGTTTTAAAACCACAGAAATTATTATGATGAAGGCCAACCGGTTTCGCTTGGATCAAGCTTCGTCAGGGCACATATAATAACTAAGTTATTATTATTATAATTATTAAGCTTGATCCAAGCGAAACCGGTTGGCCTTCATCATAATAAATTCTGTGGTTTTAAAACAAAATATTCTTTTATTTAAAATATCAAATTAGCTTCCTGGAAAGAGATCATAACACAATACGCATTTACCAAGTATACTCTTCAAAATATGGAGTCGTCATTAGTGACGATTTGGTCGTGTCTGAATAGCCAGATACTCCCCAACCTTCCTCTTCCCCATCTCATTCCCCTCGCCACTACCTTCGACCTCACAACATACCCCGATTGGGGACGCCACAGTCTCACTGGCTCCAGACGGTTGGGAGCAGTTGAGACTCTTGTGCGGTTTTCACTTTTTTGAAAATGATTATTAACTTTTTTTTACATTTCACGGTCCCGTTAAGTGTCTAAATATGTCGAAGTCAAAGGTGCCAAGGTCAAATGTGACGACGTCAAATGAGACGACGTCAAATGTAATAATCTTAAATGTGACAATCAGGACGTTGTCAAATCTGACAATGTCAAATGTGACGATGTCAAATGTGACGATGTAATGTGACGACATCAAATATGACGAAGTCGAAGGTGCCAATTGTTATGTAACGATATTTTCGTAAACATTAACTTTAAGCCCCGTCTGTTAATATTTTAAGGTACTCAACCTAATATTAAATTCATTCTATTTTATTACGTACGGGCAACCCCAAAAAGGGAATAGACTCAAGGCCGAAGTTGACCCGGGGGTCTCGCGCGCGGTTACCAGCCTCTTGGTCTGAGACAGTTTTGCCAAACGGACGTGCCCATCCCCGAACTACCAGCGCTCCCGCGCTAACACCAGGAGATCCGCGAATCCAGCCGACGCTTTAAGCCGCATCTGCAAATCGAGCCTACAACGCTCGCCCAGGTTATCGTTTACTATAATTTGATTTAAATAATGCCCCTAACTTCATTTAAGCTCACGGTGTCCACAAAGAATTAAAGCTTTTCCTAGTAGCGTAAACTCCTTTGCTAAAATATAAGCCTTTCACCGATGGCACCTTCTTAAGCAAAAGAGAAAGAGTTTTCATTTCTGTATTTCCTTCCTTATATATTATTTGTAATCCTTCCCTACCAAAAAGAAGGTCAAGTTTCTCACCCCTATCTAACGAACTTCCAACACGATGACGCTCTCCGAGCAAGCTAGCATGGCGTAAGTACTTATTAAAGATATCTAAAGTCCTCATCCAGGACCTAGTTCCGCTGGTCCGTATCACAATGTCAAATGTGACGACGTCAAATGTGACGACTTCAAATCAAGTTTGTCGCTCGTGTTATGAAACCTAGCATCTTGTTTGCCTTACTAACTGTTTTTTAACATAATATTTGCTTAAGACATTTGAGGCTCATACAAGTGTATTATGGGTGTGTCTGTGAACTCGAAGTAACCTTAATTTATCATCAATTCTTACCGAAATTCGCTCTGGAACATACAATCAATTTCATTTACCTGTCTGAGGCCCAGGAGTCAAAAGGTCTAAATGTAAATGGATGACTTAAATTGTCTATGAAGTTGGTATTTAAAGATTGCAAAGCATCATACAAAACTGTTAAAAAAATACTCCTGTCATCTTTGGGTGAACCTAGGCGTTTTAGAGGCCCATGCCGTAAGAGAGAGGGAAATACGGAAGCAACCAAACGTTTCCACAGCCCAACTATGTAGAAAAAAGAACAAGTCGTAAAAGCGACCAGTTCTCATTTACCGAATGTCAATCGTGTGCAAATGTTGTGTTCTTGAAGTAACAATATATGGAGGGATAGCTAATTTGTTTTACCCAACCCATCCGAAATTGTAATAAATCACTTTTTCCGAGTTTTCACATCGTACACCATGAGAGAGAAAGAGACAACAAATTTCTTGGATTGCTTCTATATACTGTCGCAATGATCTTAAGCTGGCTATCTTCGCTGGTTAACGGCGGGACTCCGCCCACATTTTTTATTTTGCCACTAAACTTGACACAACTAAACGGTTTTTTAGGTTATATGCTATATTTTTGTTGATAAAAATACTGTGAAAAAGTGGCTATACGAACACACAAAAACATTATGTCGATATGTGATATGAATGGATGTATAAATACCGTAGCCTTAGTCTTAGCCACGCCCATTTGCGCTGAGTCATGTTAAAATCATCAAAAACAAGTCCAAAACTGACTTCACTGCCTTGGCTTGGGCTACCTCTTGTATACTCTAAGGTTGTGTTAGTCGCGTATCCCGGCTGTGCGCTAGTTCCGAAGGGATCAATGAGCATCTCCCATTGAAATACCGGTAGGACAATGCAACATCTCCACCTGACGTATCGAAGATAGCTTCCGTTAACCTTTTAATCCCCACGCATAGATTAAACGGACGTATTAGAAACTTATTATAGGAATTATCTTTTATTTATAAACTTTCACATGAAGCACTCACTTTGTGGTAAGACATAATTACATTTTAAATAAAAGTAACTTTGTTTTGACACCACGTTATTAGATACATATACCAACCGGTTTCGGCTCCACCTGAACCTTCTTCACAAATCTTCTGGAATAGATCTGATCGACAATTGGGGATGCCATAGTCTCACTGGCTCCAGACGGTTGGGAGCAGTTGAAACTCTTGTGAGGTATTTAAGTAAAAAAAAAATAAAATTACAAAGAACTACTTCAATTTGCAGCAGTACAGTTGTGAAGTTGAACGTCAAAGCCTATAAAGAAGTACTGCATTTCAAGTGCTTCAATTGAAGTGTGACATCAAAGTACTATGATCTAGGAGGAACAAGTTCCAGTTCTTTTCACTTTCAAATCCCTACCGACTAGTATGCGTTTTTTTCGGCGAGGAATCAGTTCCAGTTCTTTTTGTTTTTAAATCTCTATCTAGGAATATCAAGGAATCGGTTTCAAAAAGAACTGAACGAAAAAACCGGATAAATTCAAATATCTTTTTTGCGAGTTCGACCTCAATTGAAGTGTGCACTGCGAAGGGTTCATTTTAAAGAACTAGCAATTAGTGAAGCATTCACAAAACATTGAAGTGATTCCCAACGCCACTAAAATGTACATATTGTATTTAAATTATATTCATTTGTAATCATACAAAATTAATTTAATGAACCCATGATAGTGCTCCCTCCCTAGGCACGAAATTTCCTCAATTAGGGAGGTAATTATCATTAACTAAAAACTAGTTATTGTATATTAATTGAATTTATATTATTCCTGCTGTTAGTATTAAGTGAAATATGATCATTTTGTGCAGTTGATAAAATAAATAAATTCAAAATATATCAAAAATAATTGTTTTTAGTATAGAAGATACATGAAGTTTTATAAACGATATTTATTTTCTACGGCCTCCATGGTCGAGTGGTAAAATGCTCGACTACGAATCCAAAGGTAGCGGGCTCAATCACGGCGTGCGCCAATAACTTTTATTTCATTAATATGTATTATAACACATTTAATTCATTAAAAAAAACACCACCATTCAGAATCGAGACCTTGCTTGCAATGGCTTTTGGCCGTGTTTGGTGACCAGATCTGAACAACCAGGTACTTTTCAACCTTCCTCTTCCTCATCTCCTTCCCCTCCCCACTACCTCCAACCTCACAACATACCCCAATTGAGAATACCATGGTCTCACTGGCACTAGACGGTTGGGAGCAGTTGGGACTTGCGGTATTCACAATAAAAAATTAAAAAAAGACTAGTACAAATTTGTACCATCAGAGAGCAAAGGGTTAAGAAAAAATCGCCAGCTTCTGTACGAATTTTAGAGTTTTTTGTCACAAGCAAATTAGTCAATACTATAACGAATAACAACAGGGTGACTCACCTTCTACGTAATGTCCATAAACGCAAACACACGATGAAGCCAACAGCGAAAACACGACAATTAACAACTTATACGAGGTCATAGCGTGGTGAGTTGTGGTACCGTGTGACGATCAAACTATGAATGGACAGATCTGGTGGACCCAGCTGATCGGAAAGCAGAAGGACGCACACTGAACAGAGACGGGTGCTGGGCTTGCCAAGCTGGTGCACGCGTATTGATGAAGGTGGGCCAAAGCCAAAACCGGCTTTTCACCTGCTCGTTCAGGGGTACTCAACCGACTGCCTGCAAAAGAAATGATTTTAAGACCTTGGCTTTAATTTGAATGTTCTTTCTAATGTTTATTTTGTTCTATTTTTGTCATGGCTCTTTCTCTTTTGCTTTTTTTTTCCTTTTTTTCTTTTTAGAATATAAATAAATTTAAAAACAATATTAATTGTGCTTTTACAAATACGTACATATTTTAAAAGGGAGTTTTATTATATTGAAAACCGCACAAGAATCTGCTCAATCAACTGCTCCCAACCGTCCAGAGCCAGTCAGACTATGGCATTCTCAATAGGGGTATGAGGGGAAGGGGAAGGGGGAAGGAAGGGGAAGGGAAGGGAAGGGAAGGGGAAGGGAAGGGGAAGGGAAGGGGAAGGGAAGGGGAAGGGGAAGGGGAAGGAAGGGGGGAAGGGAAGGGAAGGAAGGGGAAGGGGAAGAAGGGAAGGGGAAGGGGAAGGGAAGGGGAAGGGAAGGGAAGGGGGAAGGGGGAAGGGGAAGGGGAAGGGAAGGGGAAGGGGGAAGGGGAAGGGAAGGGGAAGGGGAAGGGAAGGGGAAGGGGAAGGGAAGGGGAAGGGGAAGGGAAGGGGAAGGGGAAGGGGAAGGGAAGGGGAAGGGGAAGGGGAAGGGGAAGGGGAAGGGGAAGGGGAAGGGGAAGGGGAAGGGGAAGGGGGAAGGGGGAAGGGGAAGGGGAAGGGGAAGGGGAAGGGGAAGGGGAAGGGGAGAAGGTAAGTATCTGGCTATTCAGATCTGGTCACTCAACACGGCTTAAGCCACTTTAAGCAACGTTTCGATTCCGAATGGTGGTTGGTTTTTCACTAGGGCCATACTTACGCGATATATACGAGATAGAAAAAAAACAGTAATGCCTTAGAAATCTATCCTAACTAACTAATTAACTAACCATCACGCCGTTTCTCCGCAGGGGTAGGCAGAGAGGACGGACCTCCATACAACACACTCCTCGCTTCATTTAAATTCATACATCGTCTCATACATACTCTTCCGTTATTCTGACTCTTCACATGACCCAATTCAAGTATTTGATTTACTTGATCGTGCCACGTCTTTCTCGGGCGTCCTCGACTTCTTCATCCATTCACTTTCGCATCATATATTCTTTTCACACTCCTTTTTTCGTTCATTCGCTCTACATGTCCAAACCATCTAAGCGTCTCGTTCTTGATCCTATTCATTACGCTCACATCAGCCTTGCATTCTATTCATGCCAGAAATCTATCTTGATCTTGAAAAAAATATTGAATGTCTTAGAAATCTATTCTGAACTTTAAAAAAAATACTGAATGCATTAGAAATCTATCCTTAATGCGAAAAAAAATACTGAATGCCTTAGAAATCTAGCCTGAACGTGAAAAAAATACTGAATGCATTAGAATTTCTATCCTGAACTCTAAAAAAATACTGAATGCCTTATAAATCTATCCTGAACATGAAAAAAATACTGAATGCCTTATAAATCTATCCTGAACATGAAAAAAATACTGAATGTCTTAGAAATCTATCCTGAACTTGAAAAAAATACTGAATGCCTTAGAAATCTGTCCTGAACCGAAAAATATTATGCGAATGGTCCATTGTCACATGTTCATTTATTATCTCCATTAAGTAGATACTAAAAATAATCACAAGTTAAAAATATTATGTAGATTAAAACACAATTATAATATATTATTATGATTGATTGATTGATTGAGGTAATCTAAGAATATATTAATCAAATCAAAAGAGTTTTGTAACGTATAACTCCGCAAGTTTTAGTTGTCGCGAAGGAGTCAGAAGTCGGTGACGTTTACAGCTTGACAAAAAAAATGGCAGCGTTTTACTGCATTGTGCTTTCGGCGATTTTGGTTTCTTGTCTCGCCGAAATCAATCAAAAAGGTGAGACAAATACGCACTACTGTAATAGACAGCCAATATTTAGATTTTATTTTATCAGGGAAAAAAGCGAAAATCTTCTACCGGTATTTCGCTGGAAGGTGCTCCGAAGAACTTACGTCATTGATATCTTCGGCACCAGTGCACAGCCGGCAAACTCGCCAAGCCCGCGCCTAACATTTGTATACAGTTGACATTCAATACACGAGAACGGGTCGCTTCAACGACTCGTTCTTGTGTCCAACAGCTCGGATTTGGAATGATTTGCCGGCCTCCGTGTTTCCTCCCTCCTACGACATGGGCCTTTTTAAGACCCAGGCTTGTCCAACAAAATACCCTCCACACAGCATCTCCAAAGATGACATAAGCCCTGAGAGTAATTATTTCCCTCAGGGCACCCTTAAATTTAATTACTTAATGATTTTAATAATTCCAAATTTCTAACTTAATTTCATCATTTTTTATTTAAGACCTGACCGGTTTCACCTTTTGACGGGCATCTTCAGACTGGTACAATTTTAAGTATATCTATGGCATATTTACCTTAGAGAAACAATGTATGGAGAGAGAGCTAATTATTTTTACCCAACCTATACAAACTTGCGATAAATCACTTTCTCCTGGTTTTTACGTCGCACATCATGAGAGAGAAAGAGACAACAAATATAATACACCGCTTCTATGTACTGTCATAATGATCTTAAGGTTCTGGGTCACCGCGGGACGCCGCGGGACGCCGCCCACATTTTTTATCATGCCACTAAACTTGACACAACTAAACGGTTTTTTAGGTTATATGTTATGTTTTTGTTGACAGCAATACTGTGAAAAAGAGGTTATACGAATAAACAAAAACTTTATGTCGATATGTGATATGAATGGATGTATAAATACCCTAGCCTTGGTGTTAGCCACGCCCAGGTCCGCCGAGTCAGGTAAAAATCATCAAAAACTGACTACACTACCTTGGATTGATACCACTCTATATACTCTAAGATATATACTTTTTGTGTCCGGAATGGACGCTTATTGAATCTCATAGTGAACATCTGTGACTTTAGGTTTTGTTTTATTGCTGACAGCGGAGGCTTTACAATAACATTCAAAAATATATTCAGGTGATTTCATTACCTTCTGAGAGACGGATTACATGGAATGCGTTCGTGGGTTTTGCGATTTATGAGTTATAAAGTTTTGGAGATTTAATAAGCCGTTCTTCTAATATTACTCAAATCTCTAATTTTCACTGTTGACCAATCGATATGTTACGTCATCTGACCCACGCCACTAGCAACGACAGTGATAATAACAACTTCTTGTGAAATCTTAAATCAATTACGAATGCTTCAAAGCCCTACGATTGACCAAGTATCGTTTTAAATGGGCTATTTTGGTGAGATTAAAAAAAAATCTTTTTTTTTGTATTGAATACCCCGCAAAAATCCCAACTACTCTCAACCGTCTAGAGCCACTGAGACAATGGCATTCCCAATCGAGGTACGTTGTGAGGCTGAAGGTAGTGGGAAGGATATGGGGAAGAGGAAGGTTGAGAAGTATCTGGCTATTCAGATCTGGTCACCAAACACGGATGAAGCCATTTCAAGCAACGTTTCGATTTTGAATTGTAGTCTTTCACAAGGGCAATATCTACTAATCTGAAGCGTGCCGCAAATAAACTTAACATTATTTTTTTATCTGAATTAAATGTATTGTGACACATATAAATTTAGTACAACTTATTGGTGTACGCCGGTCTCTCCCCCGTGACCTTTGTATTTGTAGTTGCGCGTCTTACCACTCGACTATGGAGGCTGTCAAAATCATTTTACCTAGCTGTTAAAACGCGTCATAGAAATTTAAAAACAAAAAAATGACAGAAGGCCAATGAAATTTTCTTGTAGCTCGAGACTTAATGACTGACTTAATGACTGACTTAATGACCCGGCACCAGCCGACCAAGAACGTCATGCTGTCATGAGTAGATAAATGAAAACATGTCTGTTTACTAGTTTCGTTGCGTCAGCACGGCATTATCCAGGGCATTGCTTCCGTAAAAAGTGGCATCAGCAATATCGGTTATTGCTTTTAAATTCATTGGCAGTAATTTTTGTTACAGCCTTACATGCTTCGTATAACGATGAAGCATTTTTGGAAGGTTAATAAACGGGATTTAATTTTTCTGACTGACGAGTGAATGTTTTCAGCGGGAGAAGCTTGCATAGTCCAGCAGACCGGGGAGACGGGAGAGTGTAAGAGTTTCTCCAACTGTTCTGCGGCAGTGACCCTCTCGGGCCAAGGTACCTTTCCACAGGTAAAAATTTTACATAGTTAAAAAAATGGATCAAAGAATAAAAATCCATGATTTGTTTTTCCACAACTCCAGGACGCTCATCGTCATTAACATCTTCTCGGCCTTCTGTAAAGCGCTTGTACCACTTATAAACACTTTTTTGAGACAAAGTAGACTCGCCGAACGCCAAAGTCAACATTTTAAGCGCGTTGGAACACTTTATTCCATTTTTAACGCAAAATTTAATACATATTCTTTGATCCATTTTTTTCAAAAGTGAAAAATCGAAGAACACACAAAAACGCGACTAACCTTTCCGGTTGTCAAAAACAAACCACTTATCCAAAATAGCTGATAATGCTAAAATATGATAAACATATGTGTACCAACATGACAACAACAAAAAAATCGATAATCGAATGTACACAGCCCGCGAAAATTCAAAATTCACCTTTTCTTTTGAACAGGCTTTTTTAATCTCCATACATACTTGGTTCATCCTAGACACGAAAAGTAAATCCTCCATACTTTCAAAAAACAGCACTGCGTCATCAGCATACAATAGGCAGCTAATAATAATAGGAAAATTTGCAAACTTATCTGTTATGTTTCAATTTATTTATTTATTATTTATTTATAAATTAACGGACTAAAGTCCAATTACAAAAAAGACGTAAAACAGGAAATGGAAAAAAAGCAACAGAGAAAGAATAGCACATACGAGTACATTATAATAAATGAATTGATGGCAAAAATAGGACAAAATTAACATAAGAAAGAACATTCAAGCCATGGTCAAGTCAAAGTTTTGGTAGAGTCGTGAAGAATGACAAAAATCATTTAGACTGCTGCCAAAATTTCACGACCATGGCTTGAGTCAACAAGTCTCGACATCCTGGACATTGGAGAATGATACTCATAATTTATCATAATTTTCCATAATTCAATATGGTATAAATAGGATGGGGCGGCACTTATAAAAATCACATGCAAACCCTTTACATCGCCCAAAAATTAATAATTAAAATAATCCAAAAAAATTTTTTTAAATCCTTCAGAACTTTTATTTAAAGAATTTAAAGTCAGAAAATTAAACACCCTTTATTTGTACCAAGCAACATTACAAATTTATAAAGTAGACATTTTAAATAAAACCGAACCATTCAATAATACAAAAAATCTCAGACGAAAATGTACATTACCAATCCCGATAAGTAAAAAAACAATAGGCCAGCAAAGTTATAAATATCTAGGAATAAAATTCCTTAATAGTTTACCAGAAAAAATAAGATTAATTAATGATGATCTTAAAGAATTCAAAACACAATTAAAAAACTACACTGAAAACTTAAAATAAATATCTTTTGAAAAATCATTACAGCAAATTATTAGTAACTAAATAAACAACACCCCCTCATACACACAAGCATTGCTTTTTTATGTGGGTAATTTATAATTTATAATGAAATGTTTACATTTAAAAAAATATATATTTATTTATTTATTTATATACGCCCTCATGGGCTTTTTACATAACATAGATATAAAATAAAATAACAGTGACATAAAAAATAACAATGACATAAAAAATAACAATGCGCCCAAAAACATTTGATGCGACGATTTGATTGCGCCCAAGAAAATTAACACTAGTATTTTAGAAAGAGGTATGTTATTATAGCCTTCTTGTAACTAGATTCAGTGCAGTTGAATATATCTACTATTTCAGCGATAGAATTACTCACTGCATGCAATCTAGGTACAAGCGAGTATTTAAATGACTCAGTCCTGATATTGTTGTTACATTTAAAAAGAATTTTGGATCGAGTGGATTTGTTAGGTACATAGAAGGTAATTAAGCTAAGTAAATCAGGGCTGTCTATAATACCATTAACAATTTTAAAAATAAAAGTCAAGTCGGAAACAAGCCTCCTGTCTGAAAGTTTTAGTAATTTTAATTCCTTCATTAAATAATTATAATTTATGGTTTCAATAGGTAGACCGAGTTTATAGTTGATGTATCTTAGAAATTTATGTTGCAATTTTTCAATGGAATCAGAGTGGATTTTAAAGTGAGGGGACCAGACAGAAGAATTATATACGACTTGACTTCGAACTAGTGAAGAGTACAGGATTTTCAATGTAGAAATATTTTTTAATTCATTGGCATTTCGAAGAATAAAGCCTAGCAATTTTAAACCTTTACTTGTTATTATATTGATATGTGAGAGAAAATTTAATTTAGAATCGAAAGTAATGCCGAGATCATTAATTTCATTGAGAGATGTAAGGGAAATATTATCAATTTTATAATCATAGTCGAGAGGGTGAGTAATTCTAAAAAATCTGATTGACTGACATTTACTAATATTTAAAAAAAGTTGGTTAGGTTTACACCAATCATGTAACTTATTTAAGTTAACTTGAATGTGAGAACAATCATCTGTGGTTTTTATGAGTTTGAAGAGTTTCAGATCATCTGCGAAAAGCAGCACATGCACATCGTTATCAAATACATTAATTATGTCATTTACAAAGAGCAGAAAAAGTAATGGGCCTAAATGTGAACCTTGGGGTACACCACTTGTTGCTATAAATTTGTAAGATAGTTTAGAGTTATTTCTTCCTTGGAGAATTCTATTGGTTAGGTAGCTTTTTATCCATTCTAACAAATTACCTTCTATACCGAGTTTGCAAAGTTTGTTAAGTAGGATTTTATGGTTAACCTTGTCAAATGCTTTAACAAAGTCCGTATATATTGAATCTACTTGGGTTTTATATAACACTTGTAAAACACTACTTTGTATTATGTTTGATAATAATAAAAAAAAAATTGTATAGTGATGATTAAGGAACAGCAATTCATTGTTTCCGAGTCTACGGCAAAGAATGTTGAACTGGAAAAGTTGCAACAGAGAAGGTGCGTCAATAAAACAATTGATAAATTTGTAAATGAAAATGGATCAAAGTCTTTTCTGCTTTTTTTCTAATAAAGACATCCTCAGTAATTGTTCATTTTCATTATATTAATAATCGCCTCTTTCTCTCCCTAATCTCCATGCAATACCGCGTAAGAAGCCATGTTGTACGGATTCAATATGATGAATACGAACGGTATAGAAAGGGGACCAAATGACACTAGCACGAGATGAGGGCAGTAAAGGGTTTTTAGGGTATTTATATTGTTAAAGTCACATGCAATTCTATCGAAGTCTTAGTGATTTATTAGCTACATTATTAATGTGGTCATTATTTCCTTGTTGTTGTATTAGGTTTAGTAATGAAGGGTGAACCACACTTGATCCATCCCACAACTGGGCTTTATTAATTCACTGTTATAATGTTGTAGATGTGTTCCTGCGCTGATGCCACCGTCTGCTGCGGCCCTACCTCCTGTCCCCCGCTAAAGCCGGGCACCGTCAACATAGAAGCAACTGGGTACAAGGCCTGGGACTGTAAGAACTAGCGATGTGACCACTTTAAAAGAACTACTTCTTTTGGCAACAGTTCCTTCTTCATTCATTGTTCATTTTGGCGTTCTTTTTTTTTTTATATGAATACCGCACAAGAGTCTCAACTGCTCCCAACCGTCTAGAGCCAGTCAGACTATGGCATCCCCAAATAGGGTATGTTGTGAGGCTTAAGGTACTGGGAGGGGAAGGAGATTCGGAAGAGGAAGGTTGGGAAGTACCTGGCTATTCAGATCTGGTCACCAAACACGGATAAAGCCATTTCAAGCAACGTTTCAATTCCGAATGGTGGTCTTTCACCAGGGCGATACGTAGAGTATCTACCACTCTGGAACGTGCCGCAAATATATTTCTTATTATTTTTGTATGAATTAAATGTGTTACGAAACATATTAATTAAATAAAAGTTATTGACGCAGGCCGAGGTTGAACCCGGGATTTGGATTCGTAGTCGAGCGTCTTACCACTCGACCATAGAGGCCGTTGATATTATATTAAACTAAGTGTTTTTCGCTGTGGTGTTGTTAGTTAATAATACAATATCCTAGAATAATCAAGAACTTAAACATTAACTTCATCGGTGAGTGAATTGGTTTCCTCGGTTCTTTCATTTTATAATCTTTCCACATCCATAACTAGACACTTCCGTCAAGTAGTAGTTTTAATGCAGCTTCGGATCTCACAACTTTCCTGTTTATTGCAGACTGCATCGATCTGGCTAGCAAGGCGTACCCCTGCTATGAATCTGCCAACGGGATGGTCAGAGGAGACATCTGCCCACCCTCGGCCAAGAATCAGACTGACGGGGTCATATTGAACACGGCAGAAGGTTCTCACTTGGTAATGTATTAAGGCACCATATATTCGTTTTTAATACGTTGAAGCAGTGAGGCAGAACGAACTAGACACTCCAAAAGGTACCGCGATTGATGGGTCCACACGGCCCTAAATTGTTCGAGCCTTAAAGAGAGATATAAGGCTTCATGTTCTGCTTTGCGCAGTGAAACAATCTTTTGCAAAGTGCATTGCACCAAGTTAACTGTTTAAGGGCATATAGATAACTTTTGACAATGTTTATCAACTCTTAACCAAATTTGACTTAATTATCGTTAACGTTTGACAGTTTTTGACATTGTTTGAACAACGTTTTGACAATGTTCGACAACGTTTGATGATGTTTGACAACGTTGGACAACGATTGATGATGTTTTAAGACGTTTAACAATATTTGACAATGTTTGACAATGTTTAATGATGTTTGACAAAGTTCGAAAACGTTTGGCAACGTTTGACAACGTTTTATAATTTTTGACGAGGTTTGACACCGTTTGACAACGTTTGACAACGTTTGATAACGTTTGAAAAAGCTTAACAATATTTGACAATGTCCGACAGTGTTTGATAATGTTTGACGACGTTTGACAATGTTTGACAACGTTTGATAACGTTTGATAACGTTTGACAACGTTTGATGAGGTTCGAAAATGCTTAACAATATTTGACAATGTCCGATAATGTTTGACAACGTTTGATAATGTTTGACGACGTTTGACAACGTTTGACAATACTTGACAAATTTTGACAATGTCTTACAATATTTGACAATTTTCATCAATGTTTGACAACTTTTGACAACATTTAACAACATTTGACAAAGTTTGACAATATTATACAATATTTGACCATTTTGAACAATGTTTGTCCATTTTACCAATGTTTTACAGTGTTTCACAATGATTGATAACGCTTGACAATATTTGACAACGTTTGACAATGTTTGATAATGTGTCACAACATTTATTAAAGGTTGACTACATTTTACAATGTTTGACCACGATTAACAATATTCGACAACGTTTGATAACGATTGACAATATTTGACAATGTCCGACAATGTTTGATAATGTTTGACGACGTTTGACAACGTTTTATGATGTTTGACAACGCTTGACAACGTTCGACAATATTTGACAACGTTCTTCTATGTTTATCAACGTTCGACAACATTGTACAATGTTTGACAATGTTTTACAATACTTGAGCATGGCAGGCGCGCCTGGCCTACGGCGAGGAGGACCTGGTGTGGGGCAGCTGGCAGTGCGCGGGTTCCCTCATCAGCGAGAGGTGAATCCTCACGGAGGCGCTGTGCATACTCACCAACAAGGGGTGAGTCAACGGACTGGGAGTACCTTGCTATTCGAATCTAGTCGCTCAACATGTCCCATTTTTGCAGCCTTACAACGTCGTTCACACAATTGATTCCGTACAAATTATAACATGCCTAAAAAAAAAACACGACGGAAATTTCGAGTTCGATTCCCGGTAGCACCATTACATATTTTTCAATATTCCAATTAATTCACAGGGAAGAACCGAAGTTCGCTGGACTAGGAGAGTGGACAAACAGCTCTTTCGATCCAATAGCGATATATCTCGTGATAAGATCCATTCCTCACCCGGACTTCCAGAAAGGATTGTCTTTGTACAATGACATCGGCTTAGTGCAACTGAACAGAGAGTACGTATTTTAAATATCTATAAAATAATTAATAAATTGATGATTATTATTATAACTTTAACACTTGACAAAGGTGGTTGGTTAGGTTGTATTATATTTTAAAAAATAACAGAGGTCCAAAAACCGTACCTTGCGCTACTCCAACTTTGGCTCTTTTTAAACTGCGTATTACTTCTCTGAAATCAGTAATGCAAAAAATAAAATCAGTAAAATAGCTTTGGATAAGACTGAATGTTATGCAGCCCAAAGTAACTTTTAAAAACTCGTTTCTTTCATTTAAAAAAAAAACAATATTTTTAATTTTGATTTTAATAATACCAATTTTTTACTGTATTTATTTAATCTTATTCATTTTTATTTTTCTTCAATATTTTTGTGTATTACAACTTTTATGTTAATATTATAATTACTATGTTTTATAATCAATTATGGAAGGTATTGCTTTGCACTACTCCTGCATACGTTCTGGAATAAAACTTTATTATTATTCTACTATTTTTAATTTAAGACCTGACCGGTTTCACCTTACGACTGGCATCTTCAGACTGGTGCAATTTTAAGTAAATCTATGGCACATATACTATAAGTGTCAATGGACGCTTATTAGGTCTCATAGTGAACATCTGTGACTTTGGGTTTTGTTTTATTGCTGACAGAGGCGGCTTTACAATAACATTCAAAAATACATTTGGGTGGTTTTATTATCTTCTGGGGAACGGGTTCCATGGAATGCGTTATATGCGTCTGTGGGTTTAAATATATATATTATATATATATAAATATGTTATATATATATATATATATAATATCAATGGTTGTTTACTTTATTTTTAACAGTTGGCTATGTTTGAATTTATTGTTTGATTTCCTCGTCTGTGTTTGGTTGTATGATGTATTTTATAGAAGATTTAATTACACTGCTGGTTTGGTAAAATATCTTAAAATTTAAAAACAGGTCCAACTATTAGTTTAGCTCTGCTAGATGACAAAAACTGTACCAAATTAGACTTATAGTTTGATATTGACGAGTTAAATATATCAGCGACATCGGAGAATGTGTTTCCCAGCTGTTGCATTCGTCGCATGCAAAATTGAAGCAAAATTTCTGCAATAGTACGGTAGGTACTGCCTTGTTACCTTCTTGCTAGGAACATGAAATGAAATCAAGTTTAATAGTTCAGGCCTGTCAATCATTGAATTTAGTAAAACATTGAAATGGAGTTCCACCACGAATGAACAGTTTTAAAATGAGAAATAACTTTTAAGTAAACTTTATTAAGCAATTTATGATTTTAGAAATCTCTGTAATTATTCGTAATTTCACACGTCAGTTTTCTAAGCAAAAGCAAATTATTGCCTTTTTCAGTGTGACGTTTACCAGCAAGATATTCCCAGCCTGTCTCCACACGGGCACCCCTGTTCCAGATGAGGGAATAACCTACACTTACTGGTTTAGCCAAAACTTCTATAAGGTGAGTGCCATTTGAACCAGAGTCAAGTCTACAAAATAAAAAAAAATGACAAAAATGCTTCCCAACAAGACAAAAATAATAAACTATGTATCTGTGGCTTTATGTGTTTGTAGTAAGCTTACACTATAAAACTTTAATTGATTGCAATGTGTTTTATACAATTTTCTTGCACTAAATCGCCGTAAGAGTAGGCAGAGAAGATGGACCGCCATACAACTCTGTCTTGGCGCACACTCCTTGCTGTATTTACATTCGTACACCGTCTCATAAATACTCTTCTGTTATTCTGACTCTTCACATGACCCGATCAAGTATTTGATTCATTTGATTGTGCCATACCTTCCTCGGGCGTCCTCGACTTTTTCTTTTATTCACTTTCTCATCATATATTCTATTCACAATCGTTTCTTCGTTTATTCACTCTACATGCCCAAACCTATACACCTAAGCGTCGCTACGAACCCTACAAAACACACTCTTGAAGTATGTTATTAATAAAATATCTTAATTCACCATCAGTTTTCAAAATTCATTATACAGAAATTCTCTAAATTAATATCTTCCGCCGTTTTTTTCCAAAATACGAGGCTCTATTGTCAAAAACTGGCTATTCATTTATGATTCAAAGTATTGTTCATCGCCGGCCACTACTTTTTCCTATTTTTCAAGCGGCGTACAATTCCCGCGTTGAAAAAACTGGTCATCTTTTGAAGCGATCCACGAATCAATCTGATTTTTTACTTCTTCATGAGGCTGGAAGTCCTGGTCAGCCAGGTCGTGATAGTCAGAGGAAATAACGTCTGGAGAATACGGCTAGTGCGGTAGGATTACCATTTCATCGTTTCCAAGTATGCCTTGACCACTTTTGCAAAATTGGGTCGAGTATTATTATTTGACTCGTAAACTGTCATTTTCAACCGAGAATAACTTTACGATCCAGACATACATGGCCTGTTCAAAAGAAAATGTGAATTTTGAATTTTCGCAAGCTGTGTACATTCGATTATCGATTTTTTTTGTCATTTTGGTACACATATGTTTATCATTTGTTAGCATTATCAGCCATTTTGGATAAGTGGTTTGTTTTTGACAACTGGAAAGGTTAGTCACGTTTTTGTGTGTTCTTCGATTTTTTACTTTTGAAAAAAATGAATCAAAGAATATGTATTGAATTTTGCGTTAAAAATGGAACAAAGTGCTCCAACGCACCTAAAATGTTGACTGTGGCATTTGGTGAGTCTACTTTGTCTCAAAAGAGTGTTCATAAGTGGTACCAGCGCTTTACAGAAGGCCGAGAAGATGTTAATGACGATGAGCGTCCTGGAGTTGTGGAAAAATAAATTATGGATTTTATTCCTTGATCCATTTTTTTTTCAAAAGTAAAACATTGAAGAACACACAAAAACGTGACTAACCTTTCCAGTTGTCAAAAACAAACCACTCATCCAAAATAGCTGATAATGCTAACATATGTGTACCAACATAACAACAACAAAAAAATCGATAATCGAATGAACACAGCCCGCGAAAATTCAAAATTCACGTTTTCTTTTGAACAGGTCTCGTATGTATTAATTTTTCTCTGAGGTTATTTTGACAGACGCCTAAATTTTTTTATATGACGTCTATGGTCTATTTATGTCGACAAACACTTACCGCTAAAGACATCATCAAGAAGCACAATTGTACACCTTACTGGTAAATGGTGGATATTTTGTTTTTGCTAGTTTTTCTTTAACTTGTATTGTTATTTTATTGTGTTCTTTGTTTCTTCCTTTTTCTGGTGGATTAATTTAGTTTTTTAAAGACTTATCTAGTATTTTTTTTTACTTCTTGATGAATCCGTTATTTTCAATTTTTCATTACAGTATTTATTTTTGTTGTGTAGCCATGCCTGGCCACAAACTTTGTATGCAAGAACTTCACTCATTGGCTGTTTTTCCAAGTCGCGGGAGGATGACTTTACTCTTGCCACGAAAAAAATGTTTTCGCAGTTGGCGAAAGTCCAGTTATTTTTTTGCTTTGATTGCTTGCTACCCGTTGTTAAATTTAATCGATTAATTTATTCTGTAATGATACGTCTAAACTTACATACTGATTATTTTGTTCAACTGACTTTTCCAGTCAGCCATGGAAAAGATATCCGAAGAAGAGTGTGCGGCCGCCTACCCGGAACAGACGCACCTGCCGCAGGGTGTAAGGTTTACCACGCAGATGTGCACCAAGCGGAGGGCTGATGAGGGAATCTGCGGGGTAAGTCCCTCTATTACTTCATTTGCCGTTTGCATTCTTCACGTCAACCTCAAACTCATGCACATTTACTTTAATTCTTTTGTATCTCTTTTCTGCAGTTCGTTCTCCTCTCTCTGTGCTGTCTGTTGGATTTCAAAGAGCTAATTTGTTGGGTTCTTACCTTCTTGTTTTCATCCAGTTCCTACTTTATCCAACCATTTCACTATATACGATTTCCGTATTCAACAACACCGAGTTTGAAAACAAGTGACAGTAAAAAAAACAGCAATGTTATGTGAAAAAACGTGTTCGTTCATTGGTGTCTCGTTTGGTCGTTCGTTTTGTTGTTGTTCTTCAAATAATGTTAAACTAAGTGTTTTTGTTGTAGTAGTATAGTTT
>JAGWCC010001428.1:0-26801 GCA_022651775.1 Drusus annulatus
CACGCTTTTTTTAAAAACAGACCCCCAACTGTACTGCTGAAAATTGAGTAGTTCTTTGTAATCTAACTTTTATTGAAGTATTTATTCAATGAAATAAAGGTACAATGAAATGGTGAACGTGAAGTACCAACTTCATTTGAAGTACGTTCAATGAAACAGGGTTAATGAAATAAATGAACTAAAATGAAGTACCAGCTTCATTTGAAGTATTGTTGTTCCATGGAAACAGAGTTATTGAAATGAATGAACGCTAAGTAACTTATTAACTTCAATTAGTATTTGTTTAATAACAATGAGGCAAAATTGGAACTGTTGCTGCCAAAAAAAGCTTTGAAGTAGTTCCTTCAAAAAGCCCGGTCACAACGCTACTGATTACGCATATTAATGCTTTTGTATCATTATATTTTCAAACGCCTTATTCTCGGTGTCATCTTTTTGGGGCTGGATGCTTTCTGTATAACTACGTCCAATTAGTTCAAGAAAATTATGAAAAAAGCAAAACATTTACTAAGAAGGAAAAAAATCTCCTTGTGTCCCACTAAAACTCTTGTTCGGTAAAAGTTATCATCATAAAATTTGCAGTTTTTTTAAACAATTTCTAGGTCAACATAATATTTTTAGCCCCGGGCGTACTTTCTAATATGAAATATAGAACTTTTTGAATCGTTTAACTGTTTAAAAATATGTCAAAACGCCATAATGGCGTATACCTTAATTATCAATTCAAATCACGTAGTGAGTAAGTTAGCTAGTCGTATTATAAGTAAGGATTACAATCATTCTAACTGACTGTTTAAAAAGGTGTTGGTACCCGATATTTTGTAATTATAGTAAATAGTTATAATAAAAGTTATAATAAAATAATTATAGTATAATAGTCTCAAAAAACTTGACGATTACCAAAATTTCTGTCAGTTTAACACTGTGTGGCTTGACATTATAATTTAAATGAGAAGATATGTAGTTTTAAACCACTATATTATTATCAACAATAATAATATTAATATTTGGATAATTTGTATAGCGCCGTTTTTGTGAAAAATCACCTCAAGTGCGCTGTACAAATTATAATTCCTACTTAATATTAATTCTTAGTTTATTTAAATATACAGCAACATACTTACCTGGTAGGTCACTTCTGGCAGGAGACAATCGCCATATAATAATAACTTAAAATTTAGCTGATTCTTACATATATTTTTTTATTTTTTATTTTATGCATATAAGTCTACTTGTTTCGGTTGGAGCCAACCTTCTTCTGAACAAGACAAAATAATATAAATACCAGTAGACATTACATATGTATCAAGGGTAATTCTAGTTATAATTTTAAGTATTCCGATAATTTCAGCCATTGTTATTGAGATTTTTAAGCGCCCTTGAGGTGATATTTCATAATAATGGCACTATATAAATTAGCCAAGTATTTAGTCGTTTAAAACTACAATTTTACATTGCATTGTAACACCAATGAAATCGTTCTACATCCGTGTAACGCTTACATTTTATGGGAAAGAAATGAAATAACAACAGACCAACTAAATCAAATTCTATGTTCCACTACGCACGCGTTTGCTGGCGGCAATCGAAGATTTGTCATTATTTTAATTTCTGTACGCTCTGATAATAACCTAAAATTCCTCTGGCGGCCTCAGTCTAGTCTTTTGTACTGGTCGGCTAGAGACATCAAAGGATGTTGAGACAACATGTATTCAAATGGCCGACAGTGTGACAGATGGTTGCTGGGCAGGTCATCTCCATCTCCGTAATAAGCCATGTGCCCGGGCTGCGCTATTCACGCATCAATACTGGATAACTCACACGAAGGCGCCTATTATTCTGATTCGTAATACACCGTGGCGAATTTAATTACTCAATCCAACTGTACAGGCAGATTTAGTTGGTGGATTAGATTGGATTTGATGCTGGCGGCTGTATCTTGCTTTAGGCAGAGGTATGGCGTCTGTAGGCACACGCGTCATCTATAATATTTGAATCGATTAGCGTTATTTGTGGGAAAAAGCCTTCTAAAGGGTGCTTAGTGGTGAACATAATTCTTTAGCAAGATCCTGAGGAACAGTTAGTGAAATGTATGAAAACTTAAATGGAAAAGCTTAAAATTGACCCACCAATCATATGTGTAATTTTACCGGCTTGCAGTTCTAAATCCAACAGTATTAACATTTTTTTCTCTGCAAGACAGGTAAGGGTTAATTTATGGAATAAAATACGTAACATTAGAAGTAATTAGGTATAACAATCATTTCGAGCGTATTTGAAAACTACCGTATTTTATAACCTAATTAAGAAATGTATTCAATTTGAGAGTTTTTTTGTTTAATCTGTACAAAAACTTCACATTTAGTTCTGTATACGACCAGGGGAACTATCTAATTGGTCAAAGTTGTTATTCGGGTGGAAACGAACTTTTCGAGATGATTTGTTAATACAGATTTGAGAATGCCGATAGCTCGCTCCTCGATCTCATGCTGCCGACATCAAATGTGAACGGGTGTTCCGTTCTTCTCCACTGAGTTTCTTGCTGGTGTGCTGTTGCCCTCGTGACCATTACAGTTTAAATTAATACATTCATGTGCTTTCAAAAATGTACTTTACTAAAAAAAAATACTTTTGCTGTAAACTCAAATCATTGCATAATATCATTTTTATGTAAACACCGCACCTTAGCTCAAACTTTCGTACATGTAATGTACTTTTATTATTAGAATAACAATTATGATTCTGTAAACGTGTGTTTAAATTAAAATATGTAAGTAAACTGCCCCAACTATCCGGAGCCAGTGTGACTATGGCATCTCAATTGAGGTATGTTATGAGGCGGAATGGAGAGGGAAAGAGAAGGAGATGAGGAAGAGGAAGTTTGGAAAGTACCTTGCCATCCAGATTTAGTGACCAAACACGTCTAAAGTCATTTCAAACAATGTTTGGATTCTGAATTAGTATCTACCTCTCCGGAATGTGCCCCAACTATGCTATTTATTATTTTATATTAATTTAATGTGAAATCACAAATTTTTAATACACAATTAATTTGCTCAAGTCTCAGATTAGAGCCCGCGACCTCTGAATTCTTAGTAGAGGATCTTAACCGCTAGACAACGGAAATCGTCTGATGATATTCCACACCAAAAGTAATCGAATCATTACAAAAGTTTTTTTTTTGTTAAGGTACCTACATTCTTAATGGGTTATTCTGAAGCATATAAAATGTATTAAATTTATAAAGCTATCTATTGGACTTTTGATTTATCAAATTTCTAGTTCCTCCGTATCGATACATATTCAGTAAAGATCACTTAGTTCTTTCTTATTAACAGCTCACCTTCATAGCTGAAAGATAATGGTTTTTCATAGATTAACACCTACTCCAACTCTGAATTACCAACCAAATTTATATTGGTCGAAGTTCCTCGCCGCATGTTGTTTTACAGCTTTTAATTAGCAATTCAACAACTATGTTAACGTACTAAATGACTGACGTATTAATTTATTATCTAATAACCCAGCAGCCGCTGTTTTTATTGTTATTTTTCATTAATTATTTAATTACAAATCTCCGCGGCGCAGCATCTGAAGCGGCTCAGGTGATTTAGAACAGGTAAATAGCCTCGGACAAAATTTGATAATTCGTGTGATGAATTGCAATTTTTTTTATTAACGCGTTGAATTTTTGTCACCTGTAACATTTCTTCGGTATAAACTTAATTTATTTAAATTATCTGAACGTAGAATAATTATCGACTTTACTTGCTTATATAAAATTCTAAATTCATTGATTGACAGCCCTGAACTAATATATTTAATTGCATTACATGTTCCTGGCAGGACAGTTATAATACAGTACCTACCATATTATTGTGACAATTCTACTTCAACCGCACAATATTACACTCTTATGCAAAGAATTCAACATCTGGGAAACAAACACTCCGATGTTGTCAATATATTTAGTACGTCAATATCACAATATAATTATACATTAGTACAGTTTTTCATCTAGTAGAGCTAAATTAATTGTAAAAACTATTGAACTCTGGTACATGTTATTCAAAACAATTTTTTCCTTATTGTACAATATTTTTTACACTCTTTATGAATATGTCGTTTTTTTAAATGTAAATATTTGTTTATAAAACCTTAAACGGGCGTAAAAAAAAATAATTTTTTAATATGAATAGCGCAATCATTTACAGTTTTTTTTTTAACTTTTCGACATTTTATTTAAAAAGTTATTTCTAGAGCATATGTAATATTTTCAGTCGATAACTTGAAAAAAATTTTTTTTTAATATTAATCTTTCGGGAACTTGATAGGGATTGATAACTTTTCAATGGTATAATATGGTTTTTTTGTGATAAGCAGATATTTTTGGGTATTGGCAAGCCATTTTCTTACATATTGCATAACTAGATAATAAGTCCTGATTTATCCCTTAATTTCAACTCAGGGCGGGTCCTGTGCAGGTGCAATTGGAGCAGTTCGCTCAGGCGGGGAATTGCTAAGGCACTTAAACATATAATATCAAACAAAAAAAAATGGTTGGCATTCGAGCCCGCGATTTCTCGGCCTGACGGGAAACGGGCTCTTGTTTAAAACATGGTACGAGTTGGTACCTATCTTCTGTTCGAACAAAAAATTCGCAGTGGGTGTTAAAATTTAAAAAAAAAATTAAGCAGTGTAAATAAAAGAAAAAATTACGCCAAACTTTACTTTTGGAAGATTTTTTCATTTAATCGTCTTTAGACTATCATTTTCAACAGAATTCTAAAGGTGCATTTCGTTCGGTCCCATAGAACCTAAAACCATCTAACCGGAATCTAAATTCCAACCCTAAGGCTCGCATTTGGCCCGCAAAGTGGTATTTCTTTTGACAGTTGGAGAATAACAATTGCAGATAACTATCTTTTGGAAGATGTTTTCATTTAACTGTCTTCAATTCATCATTTTTAACAGAATTTAAAAGGTTTATTTCATTCGGTCCATATAATCTGAGAAAACGACATTTAATTTCCGACCCCAAGGCTCTGATTTTGCACGCAAAGTGGTATTTTTTTAACAGATATTATTTTTGGAATTTTTTTCATTTAATCGTCGTTAGTTCATCATTCTTAACAGAATTTCAGTGGTTCATTTTATTTTGTCCCATAGAATCTGAGAAAACGGCATCTAATTGGCTCGCGTTTGGCCCGCAAAGTGATATGGTATTTGTTTAACAAATGTTACTTTTGGAAGATTTTTTCATTTAATCGTCGTCAGTTCATCATTTTCAACAGAACTGTAAAAATTCAATTCATTTGGATCCCATAGCACCTGAGAAAACGGCATCTAATTTCCGACCCTAAGGCTCGCATTTGGCCCTGAAAGTGGTATTTATTTAACAAATGATACTTTTAGAGATTTTTTTCATCTCATCGTCTTCAATTTATCATTTTTAACAGAATGCCAAAGGTTCATTTCATTCGGTCCCATTGAACCTGAGAAAACAGCATCTAATTTTCAACCCCAAGGCTCGCATTTTGCCCGCAAAGTGGTATTTTTTTTTAACAAATGTTGCTTTTGGAAGATTTTTTCATTCAATCATCATTACTTTATCATTCTTAACAGAATTCTAAAGGTTCATTTCATTTGGACCCTATGGCACCTAAAAAAACGGCAACTAATTTCCGACCCCAAGGCTCGCATTTGGCCCGCAAAGTGGCATTTTTTTAACAAATGTTACTTTTGGAAGATTTTTTCATTCAATCATCATTACTTTATCATTCTTAACAGAATTCTAAAGGTTCATGTCATTTGGACCCTATAGCACCTAAAAAAACGGCAACTAATTTCCGACCCCAAGGCTCGCATTTGGCCCGCAAAGTGGTATTTTTTTAACATATGTTACTTTTGGAAGATTTTTTCATTTCATCGTCTTCATTTCATCATTCTGAAACGTCATTTTATCTTTTGGCCTCGAGGGATGCATTTTGTCAAAATTATTGAAGATTTTTTTCAAAAATTTACGTTAAGTGAATTTTTTCAATATGAAAATAACGTTTTCACAGGTTCTATGGGACCGAATGAAATTAAACTTTAGAATTTTCTTAAAAATGCTGAAAACTTAAGAAGATAAAATAAAAAAAACTTCCAAAAATAACGTTAGTTAAAAAAAATACTACTTTGCGGGCAAAATGCGAGTCTTGGGGTCGAAAATTATATGCAGTTTTCTCAGTTTCTATGAAACTGAATGAAATGAACCTTTGGAATTCTGTTAAAAATGATAGACTTAAGACAATCAAATGAAAAATATCTCCAAAAGTAACATAGCACTATGCAGGCAAAATGCGAGCCTTGGGGTCAAAAATTAGATGCCGTTTTCTCAGGTTCTATGGGACCGAATGAAATGAACCTTTGAAATTTTCTTAAGAATGATGAACTGAAGACGATTAAATGAAAAAATCTTCCAAAAGTAACATTTGTTAAAAAAAATACCACTTTTCAAATATGAAATACGTATGTTGTGAGGCTGAAGGTAGTGGGGAGGGGAGGGAGATGAAAAAGTGGAAGGTTGGGAAGTACCTGGCTATTCAGATCTGGTCATCAAACACGGCTAAAGCTATTTCAATTCTGAATGGTGGTCTTTCACCAGGGCGATACTTAGAGTATCTATCACTCTGAAACGTGCCGTAAATATACTATATATTTTTTAATCTATGCCAGTTAAATGTGTTATGACACATATTAGTTAATTAAAATGTATTTCCGTACGCCGGGTTCGAACCCGCGACCTCTGGATTCGTAGTCGAGCGTCTTACCGCTCGACCATGCAGACTGTCTAGATGGTATTGAGGTCTGAAAATTAAAAGCGTTTTAATTCGATTCTTAGAATACCTGAAAACATTTTGATAAATCGAGCAGACATTAAATAAACTACATGTTAGTTTTGGTTTCATATTAATTCATTTTTATTATAATGTTTACCTACAACGACAAGTGCAACTAAGTTTTTATAACTATCACGGAGTAACCTTAAATGTTTTTTATGTCTATGGGAGTAACTTGAATGATTTCACGACTTATCTTAATAGTCACGGACTTGCTTCATTTTTTTGTTAAAAGCTTAATTTGTGATAAATGTGTTAAATTAGTTCCTATCCATGTTGTATCTTTAACTTATATTACCAAAATATAGGATACAAAGCTTAGTATCACCTACTAACCAAGTTTCACTCCAACAAAAACAAAATCCATCCACTCTTTTTTAAGAGATTACCGCACAAGATTCACAACTGTCCAGAGGCAGGAGGATTATGGCATCCCAGAGACAAAATAAGGTCTCATACAGAAAAATAATTATTCTCCATCAGAGCATTAGCAAACGTTTTGAGGCTGGAGGAAATGTGAAGAAAAGTTAATGGAGAATAAAAAAAATTGAATATTCCTTCGTGAATAGATCTGGTAACTAAACATATCCATAGCCACTTTTGAGCAGCTATAATCACGCTCAACCATGATTGTTTAAATGTATTCTTTTATCGAATGGTTAAGAACGTTTCTAGAAAACTACAATATCTAAGTCGCAGGAAAAACTATGATTTAGTGTTCATTTTCAACATTATTAATTGTTTTATTGACTTACCTTCTCTGTTGCAACTTATCCAGTTCAACATTCCTTTCCGTAGACTCAGAAATAATAAATTGCTGTTCCTCAATCATCACAATACTAATTATGGGTACAATTCTCCAATATCCAGAATGTCAAGACTGGTTAACTCAAGCCATGGTCTTGAAATTTTTGGTAGCAGTCTAAATGGTTTTTGTCATTCTTTACGACTCTACCAAAACTTTGAATAGACCATAGCTTGAATGTTCTCTCTTATGTTTATTTTGCCTTATTTTGTCATCGCTTCATTTATTATTATGTATATGCTATTCCTTCTCTGTTGCTCTTCTTTCCATTTCGTGTTTTATTTGTATTTTTTGTAATTGGACTTTGGACCGTTAATTTATAAATAAATAAATAAGTCACATAACGAGGAGCAACAAATGCAAGCTTACCCAACTGATTGATGGATGGTTTAATAGAAGTAGACACCAAACCCCATGGCTTCAAATCAGTCCTCCGCAAGGAGAGTATTCCTGTCCCCGTCCCTGTCCCGATTCCCAATGTAATTCAAAGTCCCCCCAATAATTAAAATTTAAATATAAAATCCTCAAAGTAAAGTATCAATAGATAGTCCATTTTTGCAATACTGTTAGAGTCAGAAAACTAATTGTTTAGGAACTGTGTTTATAAATGATGTCCATGGTCCCATGGTTTTAAAACCTACGTGAGATACGAGTGAAGTTCCAGAAAGTTGTGTCCGACTGCAGACCACAGGGAGAAGATTGCGCTGATTATGTAAGAATCGGCAAATCTTCACGAATTGTTTGCACGTGTGTCTATAGTATTGACGTTCAGTTGGCAGGTACACTCGTTGCGGATAGCGGACAGTTCGATAGCAATATACCGTACAGGTAAAGGAAAAGACAGACATGCTGCGGAATCATGAACAATGAGATTAGCTCCCGCATTATCATTCATAATGCGGCCGTTCTGTTCCCGCGTCGGGCCCTAATTAGAACCGCCGGATAATACGAGAAGATGATACACGAGTTGCGTGGGAGCGTGGGATCTGCGCGGAGGAAAGCCTCACGGAACCAGAATGGGTTCACGGGCGATGCTGAAAGAATTTAACTTACGGGGAGTTGACTATCAGCAACATATTTCCGTGGTTGGGAGATCTCCATACCCTCAATTCCTTGTAGGATCCTGATGTGACCGCCGACACGAGAACCTACCTGCGTTCAATATTTGATACGTATTTTACGCACTGGCAAATTTTACCGCATAGCCATACAACGAGCGTCTGAAATACGGTATAGCCATATACTGCAACATTCGGTTTACTGGTTGTTCGGGGTAAATATGTTGTTTGTTCTGATATGTGTACGCGGGCATAGTTTATACCACGACAAATTTCAGTCGCAAGAGGACGCATTGATTTATTTTTAAACCAAAATATCCGCATTCTAGATTCTGCCATAATGTAAACAAAACGATATATTATATCGTCGCTGGAAAGGCAAAACGACCTATGTGACACTTCGATGAAAAATGAGTTAAATATGCAGTTTTGATATTTTTTTTCTGTTTTTTAATGGTCTGACTCTCCTTTGATTCTGAAGACTTTTGTAGCCTTTCAGCAGTCTAAAATATAATTACCATTTTGGAGAAGGCTTGACTTGTCGCTTCAGGTAGCTCAATAAGAGCATTGAGTTACCTGAGTCAATTTTTTTTTTCAAAATCCAAACCAGGTTCTTTAGACTAAACAAACAAAAAACTTTACAGTACTTTGGTGTAAGCTTCCCAAAATGGCGCTTCAGCCTTTTTGCCTTTCCGGCGACAATATATCTCTTCGAATGACAGTAAGTAGCCAATAATTGTTCTGGAGTCTCAGGGCAGGTTACCATCTCAAATTTTACACTGCCTACTCACATCTTGATTTTAATTACAAAACTCAAAAGGAAAACGTACTCTGATTCATGCATAACGTAACCATACGTCCCGTTTTACGATTCCCCGTCCCGTTGTCTACAGAGGAACTTTATACTCGCTTCAAAAAGCGCGCATCCGCGATATCAAATTTAGTGCAAAAGATTGTCTGAGTGTTTGTCATGTTGGTTTGGGAGCCACATCGTAAGGTTGCAGTATTTTCTTACGTTTAATAGAACAGCTATTACGTTTTTGACTAACTATATTACATCGTAAAAATTGACTGTATGAAATAGTGAACTGATAATCGTTAGGCGGAGTTATTGAAATGTCAGGTTGGGTTTAATTGGGTCTACAAAATGACTATGTTGGATTTCAAAGAGATAATTTGTTAAGTTCTTACCTTCTCGTTTTCATCCAGTTCCTACCTTATCCAACCATTTCACTACATTCGATTTCCGTATTCAACAACACCGAGTTTTAAAACAAGTGACAATCAAGAAACACAAGAGAGTGAAAAAACGTGTTCGTTCGTTGGTGTCTCGTTTGGTCGTTCCGTTTGTTGTTGTTCTTCAAGTTTTTTTTTTTTTTTACATGAATACCGCACAAGAGTCTCAACTGCTCCCAACCGTCTAGAGCCAGTGAGACTATGGCATCCCCAAATTGGGTATGTTGTGAGGCTGAAGGTAGTAGGGAGGGGAAGGAGATCGGGAAGAGGAAGGTTGGGAAGTACCTGGCTATTCAGATCTGGTCACCAAACACGGCTTAAGCCATTTCAAGCAACGTTTCGATTCTGAATGGTGGTCTTTCACCAGGGCGATACTTAGAGTATCTACCACTCTGGAACGTGCCGCAAATATACTTGTTATTATTTTCATATGAATTAAATGTGTTATGACACATATTAATTAAATAAAAGTTATTGGCGCACGCCGGGTTTGAACCCGCGACCTTTAGATTCGTAGTCGAGCGTCTTACCACTCGACCATGGAGGCCGTCGAGTGGTAAGACGCTCGACTAAGTAATTTTAAATTAAGTGTGTTGTGCTGTGGTGTTAGTTAATAATACAATGTGTAAGGTTAATCAAGAATTTAAACATCAACTTCATCGGTGAGTGACTTGGTTTCCTTACTTCCTTCATTCAATAATCTCTCCACATTCATAATTAGACACTTCCATCAAGTAGTATAGTTTTTAATTTAAAAGTCCACTATTTTCTAAGTGCATCTGAACCTGAAAACACATTCGGTGTTTTATCGCAGCTTCGGATCCAACACATTCAGTTTGATTTTTTTAATGATTGCTCAGTGTCCTCTACAGTTGTACAATCGAAGGTTCACAGGCAACCGACGGTGAACTACGATGTGATCTTTCCAGGTAAATAGCTAAATCTATCTGATATTATAACCGTATGTCATCATTGTTATACTTAACGCTTTATAGGTGTTCTTGGAGACGAGGCGTGAGATGGGGGTGAACTCGCAGTTTTATCAACCTTGATCTTTCGGTAACTTACTAACTGGATTAGAGACGTAATGAAAATGTTACTAAACTAACACTAAAAACTTAAGAAGAATTTTCCTAATCAGTTTCTCACCTAGACCAATGAAATGTCGTAAAATACGATTATTTTATATTTATCAAGATTTGTCGGTCTACCATATCGTCGCCGGAAAAGCAAAAGGTAAAAAGGGAAGTTCCAAATTCATAAGTCTTCAGTACCTGATTCGATTTTATTAAAAAAAAGTTTACTTAGGTAACTCAATGCTCTCACTGAGTTACCTGAAGCGACAAAATGCTAAAAAAGTCCCAAACTTGTGTCGCTTGAGTCAAGCCTTCTCCCAAATGGTAAATATATTTTAGATGGCTAAAAGGCCATAACATTCTTCAAAACCAAACAAGAGCAAAGCATTCGATGCAGGAAAAAAATCTGATAAAAACTCCATATTTAACTCTTATTTTTTACCAAAGTGTCCCTTTTGCCTTCCAAGTGACGATATGTACGGAAAGCTTTGTTGCTGATTGTATAATACCTATGTGTTTTTTTTATACAATGCATTGAATTGTGCCTGCTTTTTTATGCATCTTTTTTCATAAATACATAGTATGTACACTATTCTACAACCTGATTTTTCAAATATGTAATATTTTTTTAAATGCCCAGTAATACTTACATTTTTTAAATTAAATTTAATTTGGATCAATAATTATTATCTGTACTGAGAGCTTCACTGGAGACAATGGTAATAATTGGAACCGTATGTGTATATGTGACTATATCCTGTGTTAGTCCATGAAAATAAAAAGTGCCAATTTTTGTTTACATGTTTAGTTTTTTCAATGAAACATGCATCCAATCCGATATCTAGTAACAACACAGTCATATCGTTGAGTGAGCGAAGTGTTATTTTCCACCTAAATCAATGCATGCGGATTTTTGAAGAGACTCAGAAAATAGTATTTTAAAATGGGTGTGTACAGTCATGCAATTTCAAATGTCAGTTAGGTTAGGCTAGGCGGACCCTTTTTGCTTTATATCGACCATTTTTTTTTTTGTATTTTGATTAAATGTGTCGTTGTTTATGTTATTTTTTATTACGGGGAGACATTTGTCACCTTTCGAATCTGGTTTTTCTTTTTCCAGGTGTAGGCTTGATAAATTATTTTTTGTATAAAATTTATACCTTACCTATTAAGCAATAGAATAGATAGATGTACTAACGCAACTATACGTATTTGATAGGTACGTATTTTTTAAACTTGAAATAACCGAATAGTTTATTTATATATTTATACAATAACGGACCATTGTCCAATTACAAAAAAAAAATACATAACACGTTCTGGGAAAAAAGCAACATAGAAAGAACAACACATGTATAATATTTTAATGAAGCAATGACAAAAATAGGACTAAAATATACATTTGAATGAATATTCAAGTCAAAGCCTCAGGCTTTATAGGTTTTATAAGTTTTGGTAGAGTCGTAAAGAATGACAAAAATCAGGCTTGAGTTAACAAGTCTCAACATTCTGGACAGTGGAGAATGATACCCATACACTATTAGTAAGGTGATGATTGAGGAACAGCAATGCATGGTTTCTAAGTCTACGGCAAGGAATGTTGAACTGGATGAGTTGCAACAAAGAAGGTGAGTCAATAATACAATTAATAATTTTGAAAATGCAAATTAAATCAAAGTCTGTTAATGTTAAAATGCGAAAAACTGGCACCACGTGCGGTATAATAGGGAGTTCGATTTTGTAAACCTGCCTTATGAGCCCCAAACGAAAGATATTGAAATTATTTTAACTACAGTATTTTTTTTAATATTTCAGTCATTTTGAAAGCTGCATTCCTCTATCCTGAAACATTTGCCGAGTACCTAGTATCTAATCTTTGACCTGCTAGTAGCATTTAATAATATGCATGGAAACGAACATGATGTTTTCACACGTTAAACAGTTTCGTGCTTTCTTCAAGAACTTGAGCACAGTATATTATTAGTATGTAGATTGTGAGATGCCACTGCCAAAAAAGGATTGCCACGGTAGAGGAAGAAGACGAAATCGTGGGGTCAGGACAGTAATTTGTAGCGCTTTCTCCTGTTCTAACAAACCGCCTGGCGTGAAGTGTTGTTTACTAAATTTAATATTGAGTTATGAAATCAGGGGCGGACTTAGGAGCCACCAATAGATGAAATAAAAGCCTACAGAATATTCTTTATTTTAATTTTTTTAAAGTGAATATCGCACAAGAGGCGCAACTGCTCCCGACCGTCTAGAACCAGTGAGACTATGGCATCCCCAATTGTGGTATGTTGTAAGGCTGAAGGTAGTGAGGAGGGGAAGGACATGGTAAGAGGAAGTTTAAGAAGTATCTGGCTATTCAGATCTGGTTACCAAATATGGCTAAAGCCATTTTAAGCAACTTTTCGATTCTGAATGGCGGTCTTTCACCAGGGCGATACTTAGAGTATCTACCACTCTGGAACGTGCCGCAGATATACTGTTATATATTGTTGTTATTTTATTTGAATTAAATGTAGTTGAACCCGCGACCCTTAGATTTGTAGTCGAGCGTCCTTCCACTCGACTATGGAGGCCATCAAATTCACATCATTCACTGAGTAAATGGAAGAGACATATCAATCAAAATAAAACAACAATTATTCCTCTTATAGAAAACGGGTGTGTGAAAAAGCCTCTATGTTTATGGAAACATTGTGATTTTATTATAAACATAGTTAAAACACAATGTCTCTTTCTCCCTGTCCCTTTCTTATAATTTAAATGTTTTTTCACTGTTCTCTTATTTTATTTTTATATTGTGTTCTCCCTCTATATGTATATATAACCGCAGACTTTATATTTTTGTTAAGTTTAATGTTGCACCCTGATGATGCTTAGGCTAAGTGAAACCGGTCGTTCATAACAATTAAAATAAAATCTGTGGTCTTATACAAAGTTATTTTTTTCATTTTAATATTGTAGTTTGAACAATAACCAACATTTTTGATTCTGGGGGTATGTATGCCCCTGACCCAGAAATAAAAATCTTGACACTGCCACGGAGTTAAATTATGGTATTTTTTAGCGTTGTGACCGCTCCGTAAGAACTACTTCTTTTGGCAGCAGTTCTTTCACTTCCTTCATTGTTCACATTTAAAGGAACCGGTTCCCAGTCGGTCACTGGAACGGTCGATATCCTTTGTCCCGTTCTTTCCGTGTTTTTTTGGGCGAGGAACCGGTTCCAGTTCTTTTAGTTTACAAATCCCTACCGACTAGAACGTTTGTTTTTGGCGAGGAACTTTTGCCGATTTTCTAGTACTTTTCGAAAAAATCTCGAGGAACCGGTTCCAAAAATAACTGCACATACAACCGGTTCCTTGCCAAGTCAAATTCAAATCTCTTTTTTGCGAGTTCGACTTCAATTGAAGTGTTCACTGCGAAGGGTTCATTTTAAATAACTAGCAGTTCGTGAAGCATTCACAAAACATTGAAGTTTTTCCCAACGCTAGTATTTTTAGTTCAGTAAAAATAAAGATTTCCTCATTTCTTAAAGTTCGTTCGCAGAAGAATCGGAAGATGGAAATAGTTTCTTCCGGTTTATTCTACACCAATAATTAACAAGTAGCTTTAAATAGCTGGGATGTTTTTTTGAAGAACACGTCCGACTGACGAGTTATTCACAAAAAATATTTACACTATCGATTTCAAGTGCAAGACTCGATTCAGGAGAGTTCGATTCCGTGTGAACAACTAATTGATGGTTTTAAATCCCACTCCGCGCGGAGACCTTCTATCACCTGTGTAAAACACGACCTGCCGAGCTACGGCAATCATTTATATACTATTATTGTTTTCTTAGCTAACTAACTAACCATCACGCCTTTTCTCCGTGGGGATAGGCAGAGAGGATGAACCGTCATACAAAAGATAGAGTCTGGGCACACACTCCTAGCTTCATTCACATTCATAAATCGTCTCATTCATATTCTTCTGTTATTCTGACTCTTCACATGGCCTGACTCATTTATCTTCCTCGGGCGTCCCCAACTTCTTCTACCATTCACTTTCGCGTCATATATTCTTCTCACACTCAATTCTTTATTCATCCGCTCTACATGCCCCAACCATCTAAGCGTCGTTTTCTTAATCCTATTCATTACGCTTACACCATCCTCGCAATCTTTCCAGATATTTTTACATTTTTAATGCGGTCATACTTGGTTTTACCGCACATACGCCTTTTTCGGAACTCATTTTTACAGCACTCAGTCTACTTTCATCCTTCCTCTGTCAGTTCTATGCGTCACTGTCATACTTCAATACATCAGGGTTGGTATAAGCACTCTTCTGTGGACGGCCAGCTTCGCTTCTTTGGACAATATTTTTTTTGCACTTTAAGTATATTTAACTACATACTAGTATTAAGCCTCAGCACTCAAAAATGGCGTTTAAAGATCACTTTTTGACTTTCTAATACAAATAATACTACAAATGATTTATCTGTTAATTCTAAACAGGTATTTTCAAATTCCATGAAAAATACACTAAAATGTCAGTAAAAGATGCAGTTTGAAAATCGGAGAAAAGGCATTTCTGAACGTTTTTACCTAAAACTGCTCTATGCATTTCATAAAGAATTTAAAAGATTACTGTGTATGATTTATATTCACTGGAAACCTTAGACATTTTTTTAATTAACCGTATAGAATTAACAGATAAATCATTTGTGGTATTGCTTGTATTAGAAAACCAAAAAGTGTGTATTTTTTGGTGCTGACTAGCGTTGTGACCACTTTGAAAGAACAACTTCAAAGAACTACTTCTTATGGCAAACAGTTCCTACTTCATTCATTGTTCATTGAACAAATACTTCGATTGAAGTCGGTAGTTCATTTTAGCGTTCATTCATTTCAATAACTTTATTTCACTTAACAAATATTTCAATTGAAGTTGGTAGTTCATTTTAGCCTTCATTCATTTCAATAACTTCATTTCATTGAACAAATATTTCAATTGAAGTTAGTAGTTCATTTTGCCTTCATTCATTTCATAGAAAAAATACTTCAATTGAAGTCTGTAGTTCATTTTAGCGTTCATACATTTCATTTAAAGAACTACCGACTAGTACGTACTTTTCGGCGAGGAACCAGTTCCAGTTCTTTCCGTTTCCAAATCTCTACCGACTAGTTTGTGCTTTTTCGGCAAGGAACCGGTTCCAAAAAGAACTGAACAAATAACCGGATAAATTCAAATCTCTTTTTTGCGAGTTCGGCTTCAATTGATGTGTTCACTTCGAAGGGTTCATTTTAAAGAACTAACAATTCGTGAAGCATTCACAAAACATTGAAGTTTTTCCCAACGCTAGTGCTGACCCTAGTTGATTTATTTCCAGATGGCAATTTTTTCCAACAACATATTAATTAACCTGATTATAGCGAAACAGAATAAACAGGTCAACCCTTAATAACTGTTAAGATTAAAGATGAACATTTAGTTAATTTGCTCACTATGTAGACCGAACAAACCCATATTGGAACGAAAATGCAGCAATAAACACATCCGTCTCGCGCTACTAATCCACGACTCCACGTCACACTATTTACCTGTTGTTTCGACTAATTTATGCTCCAATTAATTCCGTGGCAGCCTCAGAGGCCGGCTGCAGTCTCAAATGGAGATGGAGATTATCAGTCACGGTTTTGTTATTTTTAAACTGTTGTTTAACATTACCGATATGGTTAACTATCTTTAATAATATACTGCTCGATGGCAATCTTAGTTTTGCTTAAAAAACTAATGAATACTAATAATTAAAGCTTTACACGAAGGCTCTGCTACACACTAGCAAATAACATAGTAAAAATGACACAATTATGCAAAGTTCATAACCTATATCGTAGCCGGAAAGGCAAAAGGGCTGAAGTACCATTTTTTTAGGTTTTCACCAGAGCACTTTAAAGGTTGGATTTTGAAAAAAAATGTTATCTCAGATAAATCAATGCTCTCACTCGTGTCGCTTGAGTCAAGTTTTCTCCCAAATGGTAAATATATTTTAGATGGCTGCAGTAGCACAAGTCTTCAAAATCAAACCAGAGCAAAGGATTGTCAGAGTATTCAATGCATAAAAAAAATTGATCAAAACTGCATTTTGATCTCATGTTTGACCAAAGCGTCGCATAACCCCTTTTGCCTTTCCAGCGACGATATATTTAAATCAGTTGATAATTTGATAATGTACTGCCCTGAGGAAACTAAGACACAAGCACAATTTATGGTTTCGACCGGTTAGTAGCTGAGTGGACAAACGCGTCGGATTCCCACCCGGGCGTCGTGGGTCAATTCCCCTACTAGCTAAGTCCTCCATCATTGCATAAACAACAGTTTTCGTTAATTTTTAATGAAAATAGTAGGAGTTTATCAATTATTTTAAGGCTATTCGTAACCGGGGAAGGTTTGCCTTTCTTAAAAAAAAAAGAAGCGGAGCAGTATAGGGCTTATGCTGCATGCAAGTGATTGTTTAATTCTTCATACCCTAATTAAGGTTTTATAAATTTAACATATTTTACAAAACAGTTCGCATAATACAGTAGGTAATCCAGTAATATAAAATGTAGACAGGCACAAAGAGAAAGATAACACAGAATAATATTTATGAAAAATCGATGGCATATAAATTTGTAAAAAATCAGTAGTAAAGAAAAAATATGAGTAAGCATAACAATCATTAAAATAATTCATTTAAAATTATAAATAACTCCTCTATCCTTTTAATACTTTCGAGTAAGGATAAAATAATAATCTAATTAACATAATATCGAATAAAATAGGTTCAAGGTAGAAAACTATGAAATTTTTACTAAATTAATTAATTTCATAAATAATATCAAAGAAAATAGTTTTTTTTGTGTTTGCATGTAGTTATGTATTCTATCAACCAAAGAAGTTTTGTTGTTTTGATTTAATATGTCGTATTACCCATTGCCCTCTTTGAGCCTACGTTTCCGGCTGCCTTGCAGTGTTCATCATCGGGGCAAGTGTATTGTACCCCATTTATGTGTTTCTTTAAAAGTTAAACAACAAAACACCATTGATAGTGGGAATCCTAAACCATAAATATCAAACTAACAAATACCACTGTCCTATCAAAGTAAAATTAAGTGTCAGTTGAAGAATACGTCCCGATTAATTATTTAGTTAATTTATTAATTAATTCGGTGTTGTTTTAACAGCTAGAGTGAAAATAACCATGATGGTGTCCAACTGGTGAAAAAAAACCATTAAAAAAAAATTATAGCCATTTTACATTTTTTGTACCGGCCCCCGTGACCGAGCAGCTAAAATCCTCGTCTGTGGATCTAGAGGTCGCGGGTTTAAATCCCGGAGTGCGCAAATATACTGTATTTGATTTATTTCACATTTAATTAATGTACACTAAATAGACGACCTCCATTAAAAACCACCATTCAGAATCAAAATCTTAGCGTTACTTGAAATGGCGTTAGCCGTGTTTGGTGACTAGATTTGAATAGCCAAGTACTTTCCAACCTTCTTCTTTATCATTTCCTACCCATAACCACAATCGTATCAAGCAACTCTTGAAAAAAAAGTAACGTGTTGAAAAAATAATAACTTGTTCCATTGCGCTGTTGAGAATTGTGTATTAACTTTTTTTATAATTTATTTACACTTTCAGATGATCAAAATTAAAATTCGAATCAAAATTATTCATTAATTAAACGCAAACCTTAAAAAATTATGAGTATATACTAGCATACCTGTGGTAGTAGATACTCATCATTTGCTCCAACCTACGGCTATTATTTCAAAAATACATTGTGTAATTTACTAATCGCATCTTGGAAATACGATGTGCGTATTATTCAAACATCTGATGTGGAACAACTTAGGACTCAAATTCACCAGTTGTGCAGAAAAAAATTAAATTATTTGACCGGTCATATGAAGTCGTATCAGGTTATTTCAGGTTTGATGGGGTCACCGCCAACTTGACCCGCTGATCTAAGCCTAATGGTTATTTCCATTCTAAATCGTACATCCACAAAAACCTTTCTACCTACATAAGACTATTTATCAATAAGCAGCTTATATTACGTGAGGGGACTCTTACTAACCACAAAATAAATAAATAAAAAACGTGCACTTTTTTATTTATTCTAGGATACCTACAAAACTTCGACTGAATAGGAAAACTTTTTAATGCGGAACTGGTCCAGATGTAGACAATACAACAACAAAACAAAAAAAAAACAATGTAAGTTCCCTGCATCAATATATCGTCGCTGAAAAAGCAGAAGGTCTTATGCGACACTTTATTCAAAAATGAGTAAGATAGGCATTTTTGATTAATTTTTTTGCATCTAATGCTCCGACTCTCGTTTGATTCTGAAGACTTTTGTGGCCCAGCGATCTAAAATATATTTACCGTTTAAGAGAAGGCTTGACTCAAGCGACACAAGTTTGGAACTTTCTTGGCTTTTTGTCGCTTCAGTTAACTCAGTGAGAGCATTTAGTAACCTGAATTAACTTTTTATTTTTAAATCCAATCAGGTACTGAAGACTATATGACTTTATTGTAAAACAAAAACAAAAATAAAGTGCTCTCGTGTACACTTCCCAAAATGGCGCTTGAGCCTTTTTACCATTCCGGCGATGTTATTGTTCCTACCTTTCAACAGAATACGTGTGAGTTAATGTTCTAAATGTTCTTAAGAGATGCAGCACTGTTACTGTTTTAAATAAAAATGTATTAAAAAAACAGTTTTTCATTCCAGGAGATTAAGTGATCTGGTATAAAAGAAAAACTATATTCGACTTACTTCCAAGAGTAGCAACCGATATCTAGGGCTAAGTAACTCGAGAGTCATATTCTACCACTTACGGTCGACTCTGCTATAGATAGATAGATAGATACTGAAGAGAAATCCAGGGTCTAAAAAAAGATGATTGAAACCATAGTATCCGACTAGTGGAACCTGTGAAAAAGTTTTAACGTGAAAATAGATTCCTTTATATTCAATTACCACATGTTTAACCACGTCAACTGAGCACATCAGGTGTAGATATTCAACATTAAAGTAAAAACTCGTTGACTCGGATCCTACAAAGGGTTACCAATATGAGTTTCCAAGATTTATCCTGAAGTGATAAGTATCTGGAAGAAACGAATCAAGAAGGAAATTTATAACGTAGTTAGATGACATCAAAAGTAGACCAGACTCACAAAAGAAAGGCTGTATTAAGCCGCAGAAAGGAGGGGATTCAGATTGCTGGTCATATATCTTCAGCTTAAAGGCACCTACAGATGATAATGATTATCCTATCACTTTTTAAAGACCGACACTAACGTTTGTGTTCAACAATATTCATAAACATGCAACAACCTTGCAATATTGACTTGACCACAGTCACTCTTGCAAAAACGTAAAAGATTCGATTCAATTATTAAAATTGCCACTTCTTTTTACGATAGTTCTCCAGTCGGACAAATTGAAATTGAAAAAAGTCTTGGCGGCAGCTGCCCGCGATGGCTGCCATGGTAACCGCATGGGCAGCAGAGCGGGACGGCCTGTGATTAGTCCAGCCGGATCATGGAGTATGATCCGGCTCCGGCGTCTATTTGCTTCTAGCAGACGCCGAGCTAATTTCCAGGGGGCCAATCCGAGATCGTGATTTTCAGCGTCGGTAGACACATTCAACGTGCAAATGTGCAGAAAACGGTAAATATATTTTTCGTAGGTTCTAGGAATATTATAAATTAATTCTAAACAGTAATTTATCTCCAGGAAAACTTTTTACGAATAAAATTAATATTCTACTATTACATACCTACACGCCAATTGAACGTACAACACAGTGAATGTCGCGTTCCATTTTTAAAATGTGTTTGAAATATGCAGGTTATTTATTAACCGTTAATAATAATAGTTTAACCGTTCTTTATTTAGCAATTTTATTGTTTAGTTAATTATGAAATAATGTTCAGCACATCTAACGATACCATTCCTTAAAAGTTTTTTTGTTTTGTTTTTGATTTTTAATAAAAATTCCCTTAGCTGAATAAGTTTTTTACCAAAATATAGATTCAAACAGTTGAAAATGGTTTCGGATTTCAGCAGCAAATGGTAATTGATTTTGGATGAATAAAGAAGGATTGCATGAATTTGTTGATGGCCTTAACCTTTTTTTTAGTAGAAGAAGAGAGTAAATGCCATTTAGGTTAGGCCTCTCTTCATACTTGGTAGATCGATTGTTATAACGGTGTCATCTGCGACATAATCGATTTGAAATCTCGATGGTTTATAGACCAATAAAAACAATACTTATTTTTTCATCTTCCAGTAAGTACCTATCTACATGACAGCGGCCACTATTACTATTTGAACCAAAACTGTCAGAAATTTTTCTACCGTTGAGTGATTTGATTTCTCATGGGAATCGTCAATTTTTATTGTCTAATCCAGCAACTTTTAATTTTATTGAACTTTTTACGCTTTCAAATATTTTTTTTAGTATCGAAACATTTCATACATCGATGCAAGACAAATATAAGAAGTTTTTTTTGTATCTGTCCATTGACGGCTTAAGACAATGCTTCGTAAACAAGATGAGAGATGCTAAGGGGAAAAAGCAATGGATTGTATTAAGTGGAACGGCGTCATCAAGGAGGCTTTAGCTTTACAACAGCTTTATTTCAGGCACTATCATTGAATATTTCAATTTTAATACCATATTTCAATATATTTTGACTTCAAACAAATATCTAATATTAAATTTAATGATAAAGGATAATGTAATTTAATGAAACTTATTTGTTATACCGGTTTATTGGTGTATTCGATAAACATTCAATTAATTCTAGCGTCCCACAGGGATCGGTTCTGCTGCCGACTTTGTTTTAGTTGCACGGTAATGACCTTTTGTCGTGTGCACCCATACATTGTTACGCGAATTACAGTACAGTCTATGATTATTTTTTGATTGACAAGTCTCCGGAGGGCAAATAAATTTCAATGCCTCTAAGACTTTGAACAGATAATGAGCGTTTACCTGAAGAAAGTTTCCTCTTGGGGTAAGAATAATTTTGTCGAATGTAATCATTCAAATACCGAATAGTGTCTGATTACGACTAAAGGAGATCCTTTCATTGACATGATCGATGAAACTTTAAGCAACCAGGGCAGGCACAAAGCCTGAGATAAATAAGCCTTTTAGAAGCTGTGGGTATTGTACAGGGATAGCAGATACTTTAATAGTACACATTTATTGACCCTTTAAACATCGCCAGTGCGCCCCGCTGTTGAATCTCACCTCTGATCTAAAGCCGCAAAATACCTGAAAAAACAATTGACTCTGCAGTAACGGGCGGTCCGTTTGATAGATTCCCTTATCTTAACAGATTGCGATCTTTGGAACACAGACGTCAGGTGGCAATGCTGTCCTTGTTCTACCGATATTTCAATGGAAGATTTTTCGAGTAACTTACGTCAATGATTGATTCCTCCTGCACCAGTGCACAGCCGAGAAACACGCCAAACGTGCCCCCAACATTTGCACACGGTCGAAATTTTCCACATGACAACGGGTCGTTTTTGCGACTCGTTCTTTTACTGAACAACTCGGCCGTGGAAAGATTTATTGGAATTTATGTTTCCTCCCTCCTACAACATGGGTCTCTTCAAGACCAAGGTAAACTCCTTCCTCCCACACAGCATTCCCAAAGATAACATGGGTCCCGAGGATATTTTTTCTTCAGGGTCTATTGTGCGTAGTTAGTATAAAAAATGTTAAAATAAAATGTTATGAAATATTTTTAGAGCAAAAACTGTTCATGCGAAATTATCATTACCGTATGCGTTATGCAAAAATCGCTTTACTTTTGATATGTTTGTTAATTTAATAGAGAAAACACTTTTCTTTGAAAAAAAATGTCTAGTTTGCACAAATGTCAACTCTTTTATACCCATCGTACTATTTTTTATTTAAATGATTTAAAGATTCAATATTGATTATATTATTCGCAATACAATACCATCACATATCTTCGAAAATATTATCGTGTCATGCAATAGGATAACAAATGTATGTTGTGATTGCCTTTCCATTTATATGAATGCCTCTCAATCCCTTGATTATGTGAGTTTCTCTAGAAGTGTGATCTATAGGTACACCGATATGAAATGAAACTTATGTCGTCAATTCACATAAGACTTTTTCACTCTTAGTCCTCAGACATACAATAAAATTGATCTGTTTGACGAACGAATTTTGATATTTGAAAAAATTTAATAGCATTTCACCGAAGTAAGAGAAAATTCTGTTGCTTCGGGAGCACCGAACCCGCCTTCAACTTCTTTTTTTCGTTGTATGTCTTCGGTGGTCTATGTATTGGTTAACACAAAACTTTTTAAAGGAAAATTTTCAACATTCTCACTTTTAAATTGAGCACGGTTAATTCAGTATGATAACAAATTGATATTGGCATTCCTTTTTCTAACTGTGTTGTTATCATTTTTAAAATAGCTGCATATCTATCACAAATGTATTTGGGTTTCCGTGATTTCCGTAGTTATTATAAAATAATATCGCTTGGTATTTGTAGACACGAAAACATTTAATAGTAGGCATGATTCACATTCATTAATTTGAGTTTGAGAAAGTCACGCAATCGTGTCTCTTGTGTCTTTTGTTGTTCCTGGTCTGTTGCCAGGTTTATTGGATTTTCTGGTTGATTGTGTTTTCTTGTTGGTCGGTTTGTCGTCGTCACAGTCGTGGTCCATTAGCCGTCCATCTCTGTCCGTGCGGAGTGCGGACGTCTCCAAGAGGAGACATCCCCGGTAACCGTCGCCTGTACCTAGCCGGATGCCCCAAGGCCTCTTCAGAACCGACCGCGGATGCGGTGCTGACGTTACGGGCGAGACTAATGCTTTGTGTCGTTTTGTACAGCCAAGACAAATCTTGCCTTTGCTGGGAGGACGATCGCTCAGGAGGGAAGTTCAGATAGACTGAAGTAAATTTCAAAATATACGTACTACAGAAGTACAATTTTCTCCAAGAGAATCAATGCCTGGAGCAATTTGGTATCTCTAATAAGGAAAAGGTTGATGTATGGGAGGAAATCGGAGAAAAATAGGGAAATTGGGTTAAGAAAGTTGGACCTGCCTACGATTCAATTACTAAGGACAACACTTTTTTTTAATACAAACATTTCCAGGATACGAATAAAATTAAAATGTTTCTATTCCTCCTACTACTATCATAATAAGCGGAAAATAATGTTGCCGGTGTAATGATGGAGAACTTATCCAGCAGAGGGGTGAACACGCGAAGCCTGGGTGGGAACCGATCACTTTGAACCGCTCGACGAACTAACCGATCAATCACAAGGAATTTTTCGAATCTAAAGCCTTTCTCCCTCCAGTTTGTTCATAGTAGAGTAGGTACATATCTAAAATAATCGATAAAACTAACGTTACAAAGTCTTTTTTGTAATTTTTTTTATTGCATTTTTCCGGGTTTTGAACCTGTGACCTCAAGTCCACAACACAGCACCGCTTACCGCTTGGCCATGGAAACTGAAAAAGTTGAATTATCGTCACATCAATATATTCATGGTCGAAGAACGAAAATAAGCAGGGTGCCTAGTGCCTACCCATTTATTTCAAAGAAAATTTTCAGAGTTTACAGTTTGTTTTCACTATGGATAGAAATATATTATATTCTTAACATAGTTGATAAATTATTTTACGGAAATTTAAATTATTTCTTTTTGGTAGTGTGGAAAAATAAAAATAACACACAAATACATACAAATAACCGTTTTTAATACATTTAAAATAAAATTACTAATGGTTTCAGCTATTGGAAAATTAAAAATTTTTTTACTGAAAAAAAAGTTCCTGTTAATATTAATTAACACTGGGTTTCAATATGCCCAATACCCCAGTCGTCAGGGTGTCTACCTTGAAGTAACAATATATGGAGAGAGAGCTAATTATTTTTTCCCAACCCATACAAATTTATGATAAATCACTTTCTCCGGGTTTTTACGTCGTACACCATGAGAAGGAAAGAGACAGCAAATTTTCCCAAATGATCACACCACTTTAAAGTACTGTAAGAATGTTCTTACGTTTTCGTATGCGACATAAATGGACATAAGTCAACGGTTTTTAGGTTATATCATATATTTTTGTTTACAACAATACTGTGAAAAAGTGGTTATGCGAATAAACAAAAACATTATGTCGACATGTGCTATGAATTGATGTATACATACCCTAGCCCTAGTCCTAGCCACGCCCAGGTCTAGCCGAGTCCGGCAAAACTCATCAAAACTGACTACAGCAGCGCTCTCTCTTGTATATTATTGCTCTGAGGTGTCTGCAATGCCACCAGCTATATAATCCTACCATAAGCATAATTACTCAAATAAGAAACAGAAATATAGGCTTCAGCATAGACATAAAATACAAGTCATCATCATACAAATCCTACGAAAAATGTAGCACCACTAATGATGCACCACAAAATGTTTCACCCGCGTATGAAAAGGATAGCCATTCGAAGAATATGTGTGTGCGGAAGAGACAGCTATTAGAAGCGTGTTTCGAAGGTATGTCCCGTTGACTTGGTTTAGTGCAACCAGGCGCGTTGTCTCAGTAACGTATCTACATTTTTTAATTCATCTAAGGGTTTAACGCAAGTAATTAACATTATAGACAAATCAGGTTTAATAACATCTAAACTACTTAGCATTAAATGGTGAAAACGGCTCTATAGAAATAATACAATTGTTATTAAAAAAATTGTGAGACAAGCAATTTATTCCTGTCACGTTGAGCGAAAGTCCTTGCAACTTTTTCGACTGTGGAATTCCAGAAAATTGCATAATTATTCTACGTTACTTTTTTTGGAAGTCTTATCACAATACTAATTATGGGTATAATTCTCCAATGTCCAGAATGTCAAGACTTGTTACCTCAAGTCATGGTCTTGAAATTTTTGGTAGCAGTCTAAATGATTTTTGTCATTCTTTACGACTCTACCAAAACTTTGACTAGACCATGGCTTGAATGTTCTCTCTTAGGTTTATTTTGCCTTATTTTTGTCATCGCTTCATTTATTATTATGTATGTGCTATTCCTTCTCTGTTGCTCTTTTTTCCATTTCGTGTTTTATTTGTATTTTTTGTAATTGGACTTTAGTCCGTTAATTTATAAATAAACAAATAAATAAATAACCCAAGTATCTACAAATAATATTCTACGTAAAAATCAAAATAAATTAGTAGGAAAAACTTTGCAGTTTTTTTTTTATATCCCTTGTGAAATACCACCATTTATTTTTTAGGTTTTTTTTTTTTTTATTTAAAATATTATTATTATTTTAATTTTAAAAAAAACAGTTTTTTTAAAAAGCTCTGCGATGTAAGCCTTCTGAGGGCATTATCAAACCTCAGAAGGCGAAACAGCTGTCACGCGTAAAAATAATTACATCGCAGAGCTTTTAACTAAAAACTGTTTTTTAAAAATTAAAATAATAATAATTATTGTTTAAATAAAAAGTAAAAAACCTAAAAATTAAAATGGAGTTCTATAAAATAAACTTTTAAAACCATAAACCACCATTTAAAATTAAAATGTTACTTGAAATCACTTTAGCCGTGTTTGGTGACCAACCTTCCTCTTCCCCATTTATTTTCCCTCTCCACTATCTTCAGCCTCATAACATAACC
>JAGWCC010001429.1:0-27710 GCA_022651775.1 Drusus annulatus
CAGTTTACACTGATGTAGATAGCCTGTTTAATCGAATTTTGGCACAGCCTATGAATGACAAGGATAGAGTTAGTGAAGTTGGTGCAAGCGAAATTCCAATACAGCTGGAAGAATGGGCAACACGTATCTAATCAAGTAGTTCAAGTTAAGCCGTGTATAGCGTTATGGGCTCTGCGTGGCTTGAATTGATGGGATTTGTGTTACTTGGGTATGTATTGATATCTGCTAACATACACACATTTTAGAACAATTCAAGACATATATGTTTGTTTGAATGTTGAATATTGTGGGTATTATTTGTGTTTAATTACAAAAATAATACCCATTAGCTTATTACATACTATGTCAATAAATTTTCAAAAATATTTTATAATAGTTGGTCAATGACTAGAAAAGATTTTTTGAAAATACAAATGTAGTTATTATAAATATTTAATATTTTCAAAAATAAATGACAAAAAAATTATAAAATGTAATAAATAGCCAAACCAAACTGGAGTAAAATAGTGGAAAAAAATATTAAGTAATTACACCCTATTTTTTGCTGTTTTATCATTATGTAAAATAAGGTAACAAATTTATTGAAAATGAGTTACAATAAAATTGGGTTACAAATAATGGTATAAATTGTCGTAAAAAGTAAAGGAGTGTAGAAATATGAAAAGATTCCTAAAAAATGACATTGGTAGAAGTGCGACAAAACTGTTTGTAACAATGTTGGTGGTGGTGAGCCTGATTGCCAATAGCCTGTTAAATATTACCGCCTTAGAAGACGATGATAGCAATCTTATTGTGGGGACGTCGGTAGTAGAACATCTAGTTGGAGATAGTGAGGATGGACAGGATAATAGCGAGTCTAGCGGTGAAGATACCAATCCAAACATTGGAGCCAGCGGTGAGGATAACGGTGCAAACATTGGTGCTAGTTCAGGTGAAGACATAGACGAGATGCCAGTACAAACCATTGTTACAAGCAGCCTACTGCTATTGGATGGAATGCTGGGTAGCGAGCACAATCCAGTAACAACAACAGTAGACCTTGAGTCTTTAGTAGCGCTGGGGCAGGCGGAAATTTATGTTACTGGCAACATAACCTTAACACAAACACTTCAGGTTCAGGCAAACCTTAGCCTAATTGGGGTGGGGGAAACTACAATTCAAAACCACCCAGACACAAGGCATATGAACAATATGCTCCCTACAACTATTGACTGTATTACAATTAAAAACATTAACTTCATAGCAGGAACGCATGACCCAGCTCTAATAAACTATATTAATGGTGGGTTTGAATTCAGCACACTACATGGCGGCACAGTAAATTTTGAGAATGTTACAATTGATGGCGGTTCAGGGAATAAACCAAGTCAACATAATACCTACAAGATAATTGGAGTTGCTATTGCTGTAAGGTCTGGTGATTTAAACATTAACAACAGCAAAATTATTAACATGAACACAGCGTTAAATAGTATAACCAGTTTACATGGTGGAATTATATATGTGTTCAACAACCTAAATCTTACAAATACTATAATAGCAAATACCAAAATAAATTTAGGTGGAAGATGGTTATGTGCAGGGCGCTGTTATTGGAGTTGAAGGCAATGCTAACATAACAAATAACGATATTGTTGATACAACAATATCTTCAACATCTTCAACTGGGTTAAGAGGTGGAGTAATGTGTATTAATGGCAATGTTATATTAACAAGCTGTCAGATTTTACGTACAAAGGTGGATGCAAAAGCAAGTGAGGTTTCTGGTGGAATAATTTATACAGCGGGTGTTTTGACAATTGAGCAGCTGCTTGTGAATGATAGCGTAATTAGAGCAGGTGCGGGGTATAATCACGGCATTTTAATATTTGGTGTACAGTTGTGCAACATCAACAAGCTTACAATAACCAACTATGATATTAAAGTTGGCGCCTTGCCATATGGTATTATCTTATCTGGTAATGGTAAGATTACAAACTCTAAAATCTCCAATGGTAATGTTATTTCAGAAAGTCATGTATCGGGAGCAGCAATTAATAATACAGGTTATTATGGAGGTTTAGAAATTGACAACGTGGAAATTAGCCATACTAACATAATGGGAAGGTATGTGCTTGGTGGGGCAGTATACTCTAATGGGAATTTAAAAATATTAAACAGTAGCATACACAATATTCATTTGGACGGTGAAAAGCCTATTTTAATGTCTGCTGCAAATAACGTTGAGATGAAAAACACAACAATTACCAACAATACTATAAACAATTCTGCAACAAATAGCGGTAATACTCTCATACTTATGGGGTCAAACTTTACAAGTGAGTCATGCACAATAGTTGGCAATGCGTTAACAACAGTAGTCTCAAGCGTTTATTCTGCAGGAATACAAAGCGGATACCCACCCACAATAAGGGGTAGCATTATAGCTGGAAACACAGTAAATGGGGTATCTAAGGAAGTAATTTACCGGAATGATGAATATAACCTGGTTGATTTAACCACTAACGGACTGATGGATGAAAACTACAATATTATAGGTATTGCAGACGGAACAACCCTTGCCGATTATGTGGAGATGTCCGCTCCAAATGTGGTAAAGTTGGCAAAAAACAACTCAAAAGCCACACTATCCGATATGGAGGGTACAAGTGTACCACTTACGGTTTTGCCAACGTTTGGAGGAAGGTTGATTAAAAAAATCCCAGCAAGCGAGAGCTGGTTGGCACCAACTGATGCACGAAACTTTCCTCTAAGCAGCCTAACACTTGTAGATATTGGTGCTACAGTTCGTGGGCTGGACATCATATACAATATGGGCGACGCAACCAGCGGAACCCCACCAACACAAGATGATGTATACTTTCCGGGCGACACTGCAACCATTAAGGGCAGTGGAACTCTGACTAAAGAGGGTAAAAGTTTTGCTGGTTGGAATAGTAGCGAAAACTCCACAACAGTGGAATATACAGCAGCTCAGGCAATAAATCTAACCCAAAGTATGGAGCTGTACCCTGTATGGAAAATGAGTGAAAGTAGTAGCGGTGGTAGCACTAGTAGTAATAATAGTGGAGGTGGCAGTGGCGGCACTGGAAGCGGTTGGACCAACAGCTCAAATAAATTTACCCTACAGTACAACAAAAACGGTGCAACATCAGGCGAACTACCAACACAATCAAAGCTTTACGAAAAAAATGGCAAGGTGGAAGTTTTGGGGAATGTCGGGAATTTAGCAAAAGCAGGTAGCACTTTTGCAGGCTGGAACACCGCAGCAGATGGTAAAGGTACACATTACGATGCAAAATCAACCATTATAATAGAAGGTGCAGTAACTTTGTATGCCCAGTGGAGCACAAATCAGCAGCCTAATATCGCTGTCAAACCAAGCACTCAGGTTCCAAAACAGCCTATTGTGGCGACTACGGTTTACTTTACAGTTACCTATGAGCTAGGTAAGGCAACATCGGGCAAAATTCCAGCTGAACAAGTGGTTTACACACAAGGTGAAAACGTTACAGTGAAAGAAAATATAGGCGAACTGGCTCGCCTAGGCTACAAATTTGCGGGCTGGAACACAAAATCCGATGGTACAGGGCAGCCTTACCAGCCAAACCAGACCTTTGAAATTGGGGAGGACACTAGGCTTTATCCAGTTTTTGCTAGTTCATTGGGCAAATTCAGAATTGTTTACAACACTGGCGAGGCAACGGCAGGTAGACTTCCAAACGATGTCACGAACTATAATGCAGGTGATAGCGCCGTTATTATGGAAAACAATGGAGCGCTGGGCTGCTCTCGGAGGGTTTTCGTGGGCTGGAACACCAGGGAGGATGGTAGCGGTAAACACTTTGAAGAGGGTGAAAAGGTAACAATTGCAAGCTCATTGAGCCTATACCCCGAGTTTAAGGATGAATCGAATTCTGGTATTGTTAACATTGTCGCAGTTGCATTAATGGTACTGTTGGCTATTTTAATACTGATTTACAGCATCTCAAGGAAAAAGGCGGAGTAGGTTGGTGGAGCCAGAGGCGAATTTATGCTTTCCCTACTAAATTATAAAAAGGGAAAATAAAACTGCACCCCTTTCATTATGTCATTACATAGCTCTTTAGTATTTTGAAAATGATTGTCTTCTCTGTATAGGGCAAATTTAGTGGTGTACAGCATATTTAGTGCAAATGGTACACATGGGTACGAGATGGGTGAAGTGTGGATTGTAGAGGAAATTTAGGCTGTTTAGGCTATGTGTTAGAATGTTATGGTCAAGATGGAACTTAGTTAATCCCACGAATATAATAATTAAATACCACAAATGTTTATTTTGAAATCAATATACATCAAACTACTTTTCTTCTTTATCTTATTACTGTTGAAGCATTTTCTCTTTAAAACTATTATAGCTATCCGCCCAATCAAAACGCAATTTATCATTTGCCAAAGCTGAAACTGCTTTAAAATGGAGAGTTCCGCACTTTATTTTCAACTGCTCAACATCGGTTAAGTCTTTCCATTCCTTTTCAAATTTAGTTTCAACAATAAAATACAGTCGAACCTCATCGCTTTGTTTATACACAATCGCCCAGTCAGGAGAGTAGTACCCATACGGCGTGTTTATTACGAATCCACCTTTTTCGATTTTTATGAATAACAAAACATTTGGGTCATCATCAAGGCTTACTGCAAAATCGTATTCTCCGCCAGAATTTACAACCTCAAATGTAATTTCCACGGCTCTCTCCAAGCTATTGAGCCACCTAGATAGCGAGATTGAGCAGGTTTTGTGCATTGATACTGCATTAGATACATTTAAGTTAGCCAATGAAAAGTCAATAGTTTTCATTGTGCTACACGAGGAGGACAATACCAAGCACTTTCTAGCCAGCCTAACTATCCAGCAAATCTACCGTGAACTGCTGGTAATTGCCGACGATTGTGGCGGGAAACTGAACAACCGTGTGACTTTTTTTGAGGACGAGTTTGGAACCATCCCCGCCATCAGCTCTGCCGAGATGATGTTTTCGGGTGGTCGTTCTCGCCGAATGTTTTTTGTTCCCGTAATTCAGTCCAAAGCCCAGCTAGATAAAAACTATCACGAGAATGGGGCAAAGATAATCGTGGATAACTGCCAATGCACATTGTTTTCAGGTTTTGCACCTAACTCCGATGCTGCGGAAACAGTATCACGCAATTTGGGGCAAAAGACCGTCCTAACAGGCTCGGTTAGTCGTGGGGACAAAAGCACTAGCCACTCCAGCCAGATGACTGGACGTGCCTTAATGACCCCAGATGAGCTTAAATCATTGCCTTTTGGCAGTTTTGTACTCATGCGAACGGGCAGCCGCTCTACCATTTCCAAAATGCCGCTGTTCCCTAAGTGGGGGATAAGGTTTAATAAGAACTTCAATATGCCTGAAAAAGAACCAAGCAAACCAGTTTACACCGATGTAGATAGTCTATTTAACCGAATTTTGGCACAGCCCTCTAATGACAGGGAGAGCCCAGTTGATGATAGCGAAATTCCAATGGAGCTGTAAGAATGGACAACACGCACCTAAACAAACGCAAAGGAGGTATGTAATGATTAAGGTCATTACATACCTCCTTTTTTTTAAGATTTATTGACTAAGTTCTTGTAATTTTGACGGTTTATGTGGTAGAATTTAGTGCATATTTATGTTATACTACATATAACTTAAGCAAATGTTGCCAAGAATATAATATGAAAGCTAGTGGATAACAATGAATAAATTCAACGCCCAAAGCCTTGATATCGAGCAAACCGAGCGTGAAAAGCTCGCCGCACTGTTCCCACAATGTTTTAATGATGGCAAGCTGGACGTGGACAAGCTTCTAAACCTTTGCGGTGAATACATAGATGAAGATTTCGAAAAGTACAAGTTCGAGTGGAAGGGTAAAGCCGAATGTTTCCGCATTGCGGGCAAGCGTTCCACTGGCACGCTGCGTCCGTGTGAGGACGAAAGCGTTAACTTTGACACAACCCAAAACGTCTACATAGAGGGTGATAACCTAGAAGTGTTAAAGCTGCTGCAAACTTCCCTACTTTCGCAAGGTTAAAATGATTTACATCGACCCGCCCTACAACACGGGGAATGACTTTGTCTACCGTGACAATTTCACTGGGAGCAAAGCCGAAAGCGACAGAGCAGAGGGCGAAACTGTAGACAGCGAGCGAATGGTGGTTAATCAGAAATCAAGCAATCGTTACCACGCTAATTGGCTGAATATGATGTACCCACGGCTAAAAGTGGCAAAGGATTTGTTGCGTAATGACGGGGTTATACTTTTTTCCATTGGAGATGATGAAGTAGCCAATGCGCTTCAAGTCATGAATGAAGTATTTGGTTCAGAAAATCAAGTTTGCATTTTCACATGGAAGTCATGAGCCAAGCCAACAAATGCTGGCAATGCAAAATTCCGCCCTCAAAAAGTTGCCGAGTATGTTCTCGTTTATTCCAAATCAGACCCAGAACAACTAATTCACAATGTCGTTTCGGCAAAAGAGAGGGCATACCCACACAACGATGAACAAGGACAATATAGGTTAACGACCATTTTAACATCAAATCGTGGCACATTCAGGCGCGAAACGATGCGCTTTGAATCGGGTGGCTATACACCTGATGAAGATTTTAGATGGAAAGCAGGCAAGGTAACAATTGATAATCTTTTCGAAATGAAGCACATGGCGTTTAATGAGCAAGGGGTGCCAATGGAAAAGAAATATTCAAATGAAGAAGTTGACCCACTTTACCCAATATACACATTTGTTGATATTGAATTATCTGGTACTGCAGAAAACGGAAAAGCTGATTTGACCGCATTGCTTGGCAATAAGCACGGCTTCGATACCGTAAAACCTGTAATGCTCCTGAAATATCTTATATCAGTGTTTTCAAACAACACAGATATCATATTAGATTTTTTCAGCGGGAGTGGTACAACGTCGCAAGCAGCATTTGAACTCAACGCTGAAGACTGTGGCAACCGTAAGTTTGTTCTTGTACAATTTCCCGAAGTATGCGATGAAAAAAGTGAAGCGGCAAAAGCAGGCTATGTCAACATCTGCGAAATCGGCAAAGAGCGCATACGCCGTGCTGGTGAGAAGATAAAAACAGAGATTGAAACGGCAAACCAACAAAATAAACTTGGTGAGGAAATTAAGAAAGTGCCTGACATTGGCTTTCGTGTGTTTCGTGTTGCGGACACGAATATCCGTTGGACGCATGAGGCGCTAAAGGGCGGGCAGATGGAAATTGACGAGAATATGCTCTCCGATAAGGACAGGCTTGATTTTATGCCTGGCTATTCTGATATTGATGTAGTGTATGAGGTGTTGCTCCGCCAGCGCGATATTCCTCTTTCCTCAACATTGGAAAAAATTGAACTTGGCAGTAGAACGTATATGTTTGCGGACGCTTACGTCGTTTGCCTTGACGACAAAGTGACGGTGGAAATGGTCGAACAGCTTGCGGCAATCGAGCCAACGCCAATTAAGTATGTGTTGCGTGACAGTGCATTTGACGATAACATCTCGCTAAAAGATGAAACGGTGCGCCGTCTTGAGGCTTATATTGCACGCAATAGCGGGGAGAAGAAAAAGGCTTATACGGTTGAGTTTATTTAGGGGGGGTAGTGTTATGAATTACGTTGAGATATTAACAAATCACGGCATTGAGCTATGCAATGATGAAAAAATAAGCAAATATCGAATTGCGATTAGCAATACTCTTGGTTTGATTTCTCGCGAATATGTGCCTGGTGATGTTGTATTTAGGATATGCCAGTCAATAGGGTATAATTTTACCGATCTATTACATAATGATAATGGATTTCCAGCCACGGAATTTTTCATTAGAATCTTTAAGTTAAAAAACTCGTACATGGAATATGAAGATTTTATTGATTTTTTGGCGATAGTGAGTGTAGTCATTCAATACAAACATTTTAGCAAAAAAGAATATAAGCCTGTAATAAATATTATAACCAATGGTTTGCATGACTTTAATCTGCCTTTTGTCATAGTTGATAACATTATTATTCCAAGAGGCGCTAAATTTTTAGATGACGAAATTATTATATATACGTTAACAAATATAAAAAACCATAAAAGATCTTATGAAAATTTTAAAAATGCCATAAAACAATATTATGAAGCTGAATATGTCAGAAATGTTGCAGATAACCTTAGAGCATCCTTAGAATTTTTAATAAAAGATTTAATCAGCAACGAAAGTTTCAGACTTGAAAACGCAAAAACGGAACTCGGGAGTTTTTTGAAACAGAAAGGCATTATAACTTACTTAAGAAATATGTTGTGTGGTACAATAACAAATTTTTGCGAATATCAAAACAATTATGCTAAGCACAATGATTTAGTTGAAAAAGAACACTTGGAATTTTTGATTTATCAAACAGGAACGCTTTTACGATTATTATTAACGATGTAGGTGGTGAATACTAATATGCCAAATAAAATAACATTCCAATTCGACGATAAACTGAAATACCAACATGATGCTGTTTCATCTGTTGTTCGTTTGTTTGAGGGACTGCCGCAAAAAGTCGGTGGTATATATGAAAATGCAACCCGTGTCAAAAAGCTGATGCAAGGCGACCCAGTTCGTAATATTGAGATTACGGCTGGGACTCGTCTGCTCGATAACTTGCGGGCAATTCAGCTTGAAAATAACCTCTATGCCGACAACGAGATATTGCCTGGCAACAACTTCACTGTTGAGATGGAAACGGGAACAGGCAAGACCTATGTATACTTGCGGACGATACTAGAACTATACAAAGAATATGGCTTTAAAAAGTTTATGATCGTCGTGCCGAGCGTCGCTATTCGTATTGGTGTGGAGAAGTCAATTGAAATGCTTGCAAGTCATTTTAAGGCGATTTACAATATTGACCTTGGCATACACAGTTTTGTCTACAACAGTGGCAATCCTCAAAGTGTCAGCTCCTCATTTGTCGAGTTGAATGACCTTGCTATTTGCGTTATGAACATTCAGGCGTTCAATAAAGACAACAACAAAATACGCACCGAGGACGAGTATGGGCAGATTCTTTGGGAGGACATTAAATATATTCGTCCGATTGTAATCATCGACGAGCCCCAAAAAATAGAGGGCGGAAAAAAGAACAAATCCAAATCATTGCAGGCAATTGAAGCGGTGAACCCGCTGTTTATTCTGCGTTATTCAGCGACCCACAAACAGCTGCATAATCAAGTGTACAAGCTAAATTCCTATGACGCTTACAAGCAAGAGCTTGTTAAACATATTACAGTCAAGACGGTAAACGGTATTATTCCGAAAGACCACGCTTATATTCGCTATCTTGACTTTACAAGCGACCTTTACGCTCGTATAGAGATATTCTCACAACAGCAAGGACGTGGGATTGGTTTTTCGCAGTTTAAGGTGCGTGGCAATGCGAGCCTTTACGACCTTTCGGGCGGCTTACCGCAATACACCGATTTCCGCATTGCAGAAGACCCACATAAGTTGAAACCACTTAAAATCAACACAAAAGATGAGCCGATGGAGCTAAATATTGGACGCAGTACCTTTGAAATAACCGAGAGTGAAGCTATCCGAGTCCAGATTAGACTTGCAATTGAAAACCATTTTAAAAAGCAAGCGGAAATACTGCGTAAAAAGCGCAATATCAAGGTTTTGACACTGTTTTTTGTAGATAGTGTTTCAAAAGTGCGAGATAATACTTCCCCTGACGGACGCGGAGAATATTTGCGTGTTTTTGACGATGAATATACAAAGTTTGTGTTTGGTCAGCAATTCAAGGATATGTTCAAAAAATCTTACCAATTGACGTTTCCAACTACGAACGCCGCACATGATGTAACGCTTGTCCGCGAGGGTTATTTTGCTGTGGATAAAACCTATAAAAACGCCGTCGAAATTGACGATTGGGACAGCAGCGTTTCCGATGAGGATGCAAAGGTAAAGGCGAAGTCGCAGGAAGATATTGACCGTGGTATTGAGCTTATCCTCAAAAAGAAAGATGAGCTTATCTCTTTCGACGAACCGTTGCAGTTTATCTTCTCGCATTCTGCACTCCGTGAAGGCTGGGATAATCCCAACGTGTTTACTATTTGTACTTTGAAGCACGGCGGAAGTGAAATTGCCAAGAAACAGGAAATCGGGCGAGGATTGCGACTGCCCGTAGATACGATTGGTGTTCGCTGTATTGATTCAAGCGTCAATGAGCTAACGGTTATTGCGAATGATAATTTCGCCCATTTTGCGGACAGTCTTCAAAAAGATTTTAACGATTCAATGAGTTTCAAAAAAGATGAAGTAACAAAGGATATTCTTGCAATTACTTTGAAAAATGCTGGCGTTCCAGTAGATAAAATACAGCCGCAACTCATTGAGAAACTGAAAGAAGAGCTGTTTATCGCTGGCATCATTGATGGTAAAAATATGCTCACCAAAGACGCAAACAAGATTGTCGATACGATCGACTTTAATGACCCTACGCTCCGCGAACATGCCGTTATGATTATGAAAGCGTTCAAGGAAAGCATGATCGAAAAAGGCACGAGTAAAATCGACATTAAGAACGGCGACAATGAGCCAATACTAAACGGCGTTCACACCTATGTCAGCGAGGACAGCTTTTGGAAAATTTTTAAAAGCCTTTCCGAAAAGCTCTCCAAGCGGACAATTTATCGACTTGATTTGGATAAAGACAAATTTATACTCGAATGTATAAACGAGATAAATGAGCTACTTTACTATAGAAAAGTGAAGAATGTGTATGAAATAACTACAGCCGGAGTACAAACTGAGGACAGCGGACGCATGGGCATTGGAGAAGCAAAAACGAAGACAGTTGACAGCAGTATTGAAGAACAAATTGAGAAAAAAAGTGACAGCGAGCTTGTAAATACGATTATGTATCACACAAATTTGCCGCGATTTGCTATTTTTCGTATATTAGCAGGTATAGAGAAGAAAATCTTACTTTCCAATCAGGATATTCTCGAACTGGTAATCAAACGAGTCAAACTGCGACTGAACGATGCGAAAGCGGCGGCTATCAATGGTTACGAGGTTATTACCGGCTATGAGTTTGATGATAAGCTGATTTTTGAAGCTGATGTTATTGACGAAGCTATGCTTGAAACCGAAAAGAAAGTCTACCAAACGAAAGAGTCGGAACACAGAGCCGTCAATAAATTTTACCGTGTGGATTCGAACGGCGAATACGACTTTGCAGGGAGCCTTGATGACGACCCAAATGTTCTGCTATTCACAAAAATTAAAAAGGGTGGATTCGTTATAGACACGCCGTATGGAAACTACTCTCCTGACTGGGCGATCGTGTATAAACATAGCGATGAAATTCGGCTGTATTTTATTATTGAAACTAAGTTTGAAAAGGAATGGAAAGATTTGACCGACGTTGAAAAGCTGAAAATTAAGTGCGGAACTCTCCATTTTAAAGCAGTTGCAGAATTGTCAGACGATAAATTACGTTTTGATTGGGCGAATAGCTATGAAAGTTTCAAGGAAAAAGCAGGCAGTAATAGTACAACATCTTTTTGCAGGAGGTAGCTAAAAGCAAAAAACTTTTGGTTTTAGAGATAAGGAGGATAATGACCATGTTGGAAAGATTGCTTGAAACATGTGATACACGCCATCAGAATATGCACAAGCGTGAATCATGTGGCAACTGTTCATATATTGAATTTTGTCCACACAATTGCGAAAGTTGCCTTGATTATATTCATGCACCACGACATGCGCCTGATGGTGCACCTAATAGAAAATACGACTGCGATCGAATGGCTGATTTCTATGTGTGTAAATACTCGTGTCGTTATACCTCTGAGATGATTTATGCGCTTAGTCGTCTCAAAGATTTAAGTAACAAGAAATCTATCAAGGTTCTGTCTTTTGGTTGTGGACCATGTACAGACTTGTTGGCATTGGAATACCTTCAGGTGCAGGGCGAATACAATTTTACGCATCTTGAGTATCGAGGTGTGGATTACAGTGAAGATGTATGGAAAGGCATTCATTCCGACATAAAATCACTTTCACCAACTGGGATTACAGCAAAGTTCTACTATCAAAATGCTTGCAAGTTCATTGACAAAATTGGTGAGGGTGCTTGGATACCTGACTTAGTGACTTTTCAATATTTCCTTTCAGATTTGCACAAACACTCTGACGCACAATCTGTCGGACGCTTTATCTCAACGTTAGCACAATTCGCTAATACATATATGAGTTCAAACTCCTATATCGTCTTGAATGATATAAACCTCGGAACAGGTTATGGTGGTGGGCGAGATTATTTTGAGAAACTCGAGAGTTTACTGGCAGATTGTTCTTGCAGAAAAGGGCGGTTCTGTAACGACAATTCCAGAAGTCCTTTTTATCCAAGAGGATATACCTATGGGAATGGCAGTGATGGCGAATTCCCATGTAATACCAATATTTTTAAACATGCAAATGCAAAGATGTTGCGTTATGCACCATTTGATACTTGTGCCAGCGCACAAATGTTAATTAAAAAAGAGGGTGAACATAAATGATAATCAGTGCAAGCCGCAGAACCGATATACCATCGTATTACTCAGAGTGGTTTTTTAACAGAATTAAAGAAGGGTTTGTTTTAGTGCGCAATCCTATGAACTTTCATCAAATTAGCAGAGTTAAACTAAACCCTGATGTAGTGGACGGGATTGTTTTTTGGACTAAAAATCCTATTCCAATGCTTGATCGGCTTGACGAAATCAAAGAGTATATGTACTATTTTCAATTTACAGTAACGTCTTATGGTAAAGATATTGAGCCCAATTTGCCACAAAAAAACAACGAAATACTGAATGCGTTCAAGCGCTTGTCAGATATGATTGGTGCGGACAGAGTTATATGGAGATACGACCCAATTTTAATAAGCGAAAAATATACGATTGAATATCACCTTCAGGCGTTCAAAAAGATTGCAGATGAGCTCCATGAGTATACTCGAAGAGTGACAATAAGTTTCATAGATGAGGCTTATCGTGGCGTAAAGAGTAATATTAAGGAACTTATGCTTTCCGATTTTCCAGCTTCAACACAGATTGAACTCAGCGGGTCTCTTTCGGAAATAGCTCATAGCTATGGATTAGCAGTTGACACTTGCGCCGAAAAAATAGATTTACAGCAATTTGGTATTGAACACGCTCGTTGTATTGATGATAGACTTTTTGCAAAACTTCTTAACTGTAACTTGAAGATTGATAAAGACAAAACACAACGTCTTGAATGTGGCTGTATCTCAAGCATTGACATAGGAATGTATAACACTTGCCAGAACGGTTGCAAATATTGTTATGCAAATTACAGCCAAAGAACCGTTGCGAATAATTGTGCAAAGCACAATCCCATGTCACCGCTCTTATCTGGTGATATAGAGGAAGGCGACAAAATCAATGAGCGCGTTGTGAAATCTTGCAGAGATATGCAGTTTCATCTTGGCGACTTATAGTTTGTAAGGGCACCAATTTATACAAGTAATAATCAACACAACAACATTACGAGTATCCGTGATAAACAGGCACTGTTAAAGATAATTGGAGAATGATACGAGGGAGATGCACGATGACACAAGAAATAATTGAACGCTACTTGAATGATGTATTAAAGCCTCAGCTTGTGACTTTTAATGCCGCCAACGGGTCCATTCAAGGTATTATAACTTCAGTACGGGAACTGATGTTGTCATGTGTCTTTCATTGGAACGATGTGCCGTTTAGAAGAACGATACTTGTCGTAGGCGAGGAAGAAGGTTCTTTCTACCTTCAAGAAGCTGATTTGGATATTCGGAGTTTTGTTGTCGTCACAGTGAGAAATTCTGCTATAGAATCTATACATTCCGACAGTTATTTGCCCGTTGGGCATAACAAACGATTAACTTCTGATGACATAAAGACAATAACCTCAGCCGCTATCGAATACTTCAAGTGTGTCGATTTCTCTGCTGTGGCAGATCTTATGGATATGCCAGAAAACGATATATACAGCGAGCTTGCAAGGAAATACCCCGTTTCGTGGGCGGCGTTGACAGCACTGGCTAACTCCGATCGCCAGATTATTTATTACGATCCAGTGATGATAGCGTCGAAGCCAAACCTTAACATCTTAATGCCACATCATGCCGTTAGCGGCTTGTTATTCGAGGAAGACAGGTCAAAGATGATACAGGTGACAAGCGACGGTTATTCCTTGACCATAGACCACGGATTACAGCATATCATTGAAAGCGTCATAGATAATAAGATACCTTTTGTCAGTGATAGTTTCAAAGGAATAAGCCGCAATATTGAGAAGTTGCTTGCAATTATGGAGTACATCATGGGTAATGAACTTGGTTTTATTACAACAAACTATCTCATTGCGAATGGATATATAGAGCGAAGATTGAAGCCGCTGAAACCTGGGCATGACATTGAAGGTATGAAACGCAACTGGAGTAACGATATTGGCGTAACAAAACGCCACAGGAGCTGGCTTCAAGCAGCAGCAGAATCATAACAAAAAAATAGGTGCGATTTAACGATGGCAAGCCACCATTTTATAAGTTTTATGCGGAACTGGACTATTATAAACCAAAAATGTGGAGTCGTTTTCAAGTTACAGACGATATAACCGTCACACGACTCGGTTATATTCTTCACATATTGTTTGAAATACCACGGTGAATATCAGGGTTAGATTGCTAGTTTTAGATTGCAATCCCTAGCGGAATTTTATTTTAATCCCTGCTCGAAAAGAGTATCGCCTGTTTCTCTATATTTATGCCGATAGAGATTGTAAGTAACTTTGGTAGGAGCGGACGGTGTCATTCGTTCCCCTTGCCACCGCGATAGCGGTTTCGTTCTAGCAATTTGCAAAAGTTAATAAATAGATATTTTGGGGAGTAGAATATGGCAAAAAGAAAAAGTTGGCAAGATAAATATGAAATGATAGATGACTTAGGTGAAGGTGGAAACGCAAAGGTATATAGTGTCAAGTGCAATAGAAATGACCAGCATTTTGCCTTAAAAGAATTAGTTGCAAGAGGAACTGAAAAAAAAGGGCGATTTGTTGATGAAATTAACATAATAAAAACCAATTGTGAAGAGGTTAACGGTATTATCCCTATAATAGACTTTTCTATTGGTGATTACTGGTATGTCATGCCGATTGCAAAACCTGCAATAGATTACATTGCTAATAACAAATTAAATATTACAGAAATAGTCAGAGGAACAGTTCAAATATGCCAAACATTAGAAAAACTACATGAAAAAGGTGTTTCTCATAGAGATATTAAACCTTCTAATATTTACCATTATAAGGGCAAATTTTGTTTGGGCGATTTTGGATTAGTTGACTTTCCAGAAAGTGAAAATGATTTTACAAGGTCAGATAAAGGTCTTGGTGCTATTTTCACTATTGCTCCAGAGATGAAACGAAATCCGAAAAATGCCGATGGAAAAAAAGCAGATTCTTTTTCGTTAGCAAAAACTATGTGGATGTTTTTGACTAAAGATGAAAAAGGTTTTGATGGGGTATATAATTATTTAGATGAAAGTCATAGCTTAAGATTTATGAACAAAAATAAAGATATTCATCTTGTAGAAATAGATGAGTTATTGAAAGATGCTACAGCTAATGACCCTAATGTCCGCCCTGCTATTAAAGCATTTAAGGAGAGATTAGAGAACTGGCTTGAAGTTAGTTCTGACACATATAAATCACAATCAAGCGACTGGAACTTTCTCAATAAATTGTTATTTGGGTTAAATTCCCCAAGCTCGTGTACATGGACAGAACCTAATGATATTGTTAACATATTGAATGTCGTTGGTTCAACACCTGCTTTTAATCATATGCTTTTTTCAGATAAAGGTGGTCTGGATTTTTCGCGTGCAAAGATAGCGTTTGAAGATAAATGCATTAAAATATATGATACATCAAATTTTTGTCACGTATTGAAACCTAAATGTTTATATTTTCAAGCATTCAAAAACAATTTGCGTTGGAATTATTTTTTGCTTGAGATTGACAGTTTAAACCCGATATTTCAAACATATTCATTTGCGGATTATGAATATTTAGTTGAAGATAGACCTGCACATTATGTTTCTGCTCAATATGCCGATTACGGTGTGTATGATTATGAAACAGGAGTCCCTTTGCCTGATGGCTTTCAAAAAATATATCGCTATACAAAAGGAAAGTTCTTAATTGTAATGAAAATTGGCCCATACAATGGGATAAATGGGACATACGATGGCAGACATGGCGATTGTAGTGCCAACGATTTTAGAGAGTATATAGAGGAATTAACAAAAATTTATAATCGGCTTCATAGATATGCTAAGCAAGATGATCAATTGAAGAATCTTACGGATGAAGATATAGAAGAAAGATTTTCACAATTAAATGAATTTAATCAAAATCCTTTCAAGAACACTTTCGTTGAAAAAGATGATATGATGCAGATTAAGCAAAAATTTGCAGAGCAAAAAAAAAGTAAAGAATATATAGAACAAAATTATTCAAATTGGAATTTTCAAGATGCACTTAAATTTGATGTACCAGAAAAAGCTGAGTCTATTAAATTTGTGTTTGAGTTTAATAACCCAAATGAGTCGTTTTCTTTGGAAAGTCTATATGGAATAAGCGAATACATTACAAATGATTGGAAAATAAAGAAATTCAATTTGAATGAAGATGAAAAGTGTTATTCTGTTTATGATAGAAAAATAGCCGTTAGTTTAAGAGAGATGCTTGAGAATAAGGTTTCAAAAATTTTAAACGCAAATAATTTAGTAGAGTTAGAAGAATACGAAACTTGTTTTGAAATTGAAATGGTTAAAATTGGAAAACCTACACACTTATTTACAAAACAGGAAATAAGAGAAGCGATGCAAAATGCAGATGATAGAGTAAATAATCAACTGGTAATTGATGAAAATGGCTATGCTAAAGTTATCCAAGATGAAGGTTATGGCTATTTATACCCCGTAAGACATGAATCTTGGAATGCTGGGAATGTGTATGTTGGTAGATATTCGACGCTATCCTCGTTAGATGATGACTATATTTCTTCATTGCAAGGTTGGCTACTTTATTTAAAAACTGGATCAAAACAATATATGGATTATGTTCGTGAAAACACTGATGAAGAAGAACTTATTGCAGAAATAAAAGAGTGTTATTAAACTGAAATTACCTTCCTTAAATGTTTATTACTAGTAGCCAATATAAAAAACTTAAAATACATATACAACCCCAAATATGCCACTCATGATAATAGAGGAGTGAAAAATTCGTGAACCCTAAATCAACAGAATTCAAAGCAATTCTTTCTGATGTAAGAGCAAGGTATGCGACGGCAAAACGACGTGGTACAGACGATTACATCACCACGTCCGGTTGCAATTATATTTGCAGTGAGCTTGATAAAATAATTGCCGAAGCGGACGACTACAACGCAAATGGAGATTATGCTCTTGCTTATGCTATAGCTGTTATCATTTTGCAAAAATGTGGCTGGTTGTCTAGTTATGCTGATTCTAGTTCTGGTTGGCTTAATGAAACCGTTTGTAAAACACAGAAAACTATCCGAAATATATGCAAATGTGTAGAACAAGAGAGCGAAGACGGAAAATATATTTTTAATCATGGTCTGAAAGACTGCCAACACAAGGATTTTGATGGTTGGGAAGAATATCCTTATGGCTTGCTACGTTCGATTGCAATACTTACAACCGATAACACTGAGGGGAAACTATACGAAGCTCTTGATGCACTTGATACAAAGTTTGGCACAAGTGACTATTCGGGTTGGCTCGAACTTGGCAGTGAGGCCCGTTATGAAGCGATACTTGCAACGGCTGGAGAAATTGACGCTGATGCTTTTCTATCCCTGCACATCAAATATGATAATATTCGCTGTATTGCAATTGATAGTGCGATACAGCATAGATTGTACGATAAAGCGGAAAAGCTATGCATTGACCGTCTATCTACACATAAATACCATGAAAGCCCATATACAAGACCATCTGAGTGGGATTATTTGCTTTATAATATATACGAAAAAGCAAACAACGTTGACAAGCAAATAGAAACTGCTGAGAAGATTTTGTTTTTGTTAGATATAGAATACTTTGATATACTGAAAAAACTCCTTATTCAAAAAGGCATATGGGAAGCTGAATATCCCTCGTTGCTAAAAGGACTAGAGATAGATTTGCCGAATAATCTATACATGGCGATTCTAGCTAATGAGGGTGAAACAAGATTGCTGCTTGAAAAAGTAAAATCAAACCTGACGTATGTTTTTGATTATGGCAAGATGTTGTCCAAAGAATACCCTACCGAAATTTATTGCCTATGTATTGATGAAATCATACAACAAGCAGCGAGTGCCGACTCCCGTCCTAAATATAAAAAATTATGTGGCAGTATTAAAAAGCTTTATACTTACGGTGGACGCGATGAGGCAAAAGATGTTATCGAAAAGCTGAAAGTAAAACATCTTAATCGACCTGCCTTCCTTGATGAATTGAATAAGTTGTTAACGAAAATTTAAAGAGTTGCTGAGCCGTTAAATATTTAGATATTTGATACCAAAAAGCAACGTTAGGTTTTCAAACAGACGTATGGAATACATGGGAGCAAGGAGTGAAATTATGACCGAAACAATACGTTGCCCTTGGGGTGATACAACTGATATATTAATGCGCGATTACCACGACAACGAATGGGGTAAACCATGTTTTGACGAGAAAAAGCTGTTTGAAATGCTGATATTAGAGGGTGCGCAGGCTGGTTTGTCATGGTCATGTGTTCTGAACAAACGCGAGAATTACCGTGTCGCTTTTGACAATTGGGACATTCAAAAAATCGCAAACTATGATGAACACAAAATTGCTGAATTACTTCAAAACAGCGGAATTATACGCAATAAGCTAAAAATCAACTCCGCTATTGGCAATGCTAAGTGTGTATTATTACTTGACTCACTGTCTGCGTTTATTTGGAATTATGTTGACGAAAAACCTATTGTAAACCATTGGGAGCGGCAAGAGCAAATGCCCGCAAATTCTCCGCTGTCAGACAAAATCAGCAAGGATATGAAAAAATTGGGCTTTAAGTTTGTCGGCAGTACAATTATCTACAGCTATCTTCAAGCAATCGGCGTAATTAACGACCATATCGAGAGTTGCTCATTTAAGAAAGTGGAGGGAACGCAAGCCCCTATTGAAAATGATATTGACAGATACATCGCTAGTCAACCTGCACCTTTGCAACCTATCCTTATAAACGTTCGCTTGGCAATACGGCAGGTGTTGCCCTTCGCTACAGAGAAAATATCATGGCAGATGCCGACATTTTGGCAAGGACGGAATTTAATACATTTTGCGGCGCAAAAAACCCACCTTGGCATATATCCTGGAGCGGCGGCTATGGAGAATTTTGCGCCACGTTTAACCCAATACAAAACGAGCAAAGGTGCAGTGCAGTTTCCATACAAAGCATTTGGTGCAGAGCAACTTTTGATAATCTCCGAAATTGCTACGTGGTGCGGAGAGGAGAATGCGAAAATATGAATCCAATTCCGCTCGGAATATACCACCACTACAAAGGCAACAGGTACGAGGTTGTCGGTTTTGCAAAACATAGCGAAACCCATGAGGATATGATTATTTACAAAGCTCTATACGGCGAACGTGGAACTTGGGTGCGTCCATTATCAATGTGGGAAAATTTAATTGAAATTGACGGAAAAACCGTAAAACGGTTTGAGTATATAGGCGAAAACATTGAAACTAATGAACAATATAAGCTATCAGAAGCCCGTCGCGCTATCATTTCATTGATAAGCAAGTGTGAAAATACCTTCACAAAGCTAACTGAGGGCACTTCTCAGCACACGTTGCTGAAAAGACGGCTTGAAGCATTGTATTTGTCGCTTACATTGATAAACGAAAAGCTGGGCTTTGGCGACAACGCCTGATACCCAGCGCGTATTCGTTTCGGAAGAGGAAGGTAGCGTGCATGGGTAAAACAAAGAAGCATATCGGACTCTACTGCTGCATTTGTGAGCAGTATAAGGCAAACGAAAAGTTCAGCGGTCGTGGTCACGCTGCCCACATCTGTAAGGCGTGTGCAAAACGTGGAAACAATCCGCCTGAAATTAATATAGAGATACCAGCATTTATTGATACTGATGATATCGAAGTCATTTATGGCGATATTGACAATTTCATTCTTGATGTAGATACTGAGTTACCAAAGCCGAAGAAGAAACGCAAGCCAAATAAGGACAAATTACTCCGTGCCGCACAAAAGAAACAAGCAAAAGAGTTTTTAAGCAAAATTCTCAGTGGTGGAGATATAAGCGCGAAAACCATTACGGAAGCGGCAATCAAATCAGGTATACCTATTAAAGCTCTGAGACGAGCGAAAGGCTCACTTGGTATACACTCCATCGTCACAGAATCTGGCAGTGTTTGGCAGTTGCCAAAACAAAACGAAAAATCTACATCTGCTAAAGACTCAACAAATTGAAGCATAAAGAGCGGAAATATTTGCAGAAGAACGTTGGTGATTTTTCATACCCTGTTGGCACACAAAAAGAGGTTGAAAAACAAATAGAGTATTGGAAAACTGTAGCTATTCAAGAAGCTGAACAAGTTACTGTTAATGGAAGTTCATGTTGTAAATACTGGCTTGACCGCTATCAAAAACTTGCTGAGGAATAATAAACTTAGGCACATCAAACATTTTTGGAAAGACGTGGCAACGGTTATCTTTTTAGATAATAAAGTGAAACCATTTAACTCTGTAATATGTGAACTGAAATACCATTTACAATTATTCGCAACAATATAACAAGACTTCAAATAAAAATAATTCAGTACCCGATTAGGAGGGATGAATAACCAAATGAAAAAACAAACAACTTTCAAATCAATGGATTCGCTTAATTCCATAATCAAGGTGGTAAATGGAAGAGAAAAAGCACTCGACAACAAAGCAAGAATGATAGCTGATAGTGCTATTCCTGAAGTGTTAGCGGGTGCAGCAGGTGCAGTTGCAGGAGGTGCACTTTCATTCGTTGCTCTGATCAACCTCGGTAGTGTTGTTGGATTGAGTGCTGCCGGAATTACTTCTGGCCTTGCCGCCGCTGGTTCTATTATTGGTGGAGGCATGGTAGTCGGAATTGGTGTGCTTGCCGCTCCTGCCGTAATACTCGGTGCAGGTGCAGTTGGAATAACCGCTGCTGTCAAGCGAAAAAAATTGACTCAAAAGAAAGAAGAATTACTTAAAGCTGCTGTTACAAAGTATGATGCTATTGTCCGAGCCCTTAAAAGTGAGGTTAATATGACGAAAGAACGAACGGAGTACCTTCATGCACTTAACATTCTTCTACAGGCGGCAATACGAGATTTGAAAGCCGACTTAGGAAAGGCGGTGTAACTATGGGGATACTCTCAAACAATGAAAAAGATGTTCTAAAGGTAGTTAAAAACGGCATAATAGAAGCTGAAAATATACCATCGCTCCAACCTGCAAAAAATCAACTTGAAGATAGTATTTCTTTAAGCGAAACATTGTTACATTCACTTGGATATGGGAGCAAATTGAAAGACGTAGTTATTGAACCACCACAAAGCACACCTCGAGTAATCGACGTACGTTCTTTTGACCAGTTATTATCTGACGCAAATGAAAAATATCACGATGACGTGTGCTTTGACGACATATTATCATCTCAGGAGATAGCGGGGCATGGCGCATATATTGAGCAATTGAACGAAGAATTTAATGCCCTCCATAAACTTGATAAGATTGATATATTGATTCCGGCTGTCGCAGGTATACTTGGTGGAGCTATAGATTGTATTTTTGGTGGCTTTGTTAAAGATTCGGGAAGCAGAAACATTCCAGGTTCTATGTCGGAATTTGTACAAAAGTTGTTCGACAAGACACTACCAATTGAGAAGATAAAAAATCTTGAAGATCTTGCCAAAGTTCCATATGATGCGTTTAATTACAATAACAAAGGCAATGTCATCGTCGAGGAAATTGTTGACGGGCTTAGTCCTATGTTTCATCATCAGGTTTCCTTGAGCTACGACCCTATTCTTGGGTTTGTTTTTGGTGTTCTTGATATGCTTCGCGGAACTGTAACAACGATTGATTTCAAAGGGAAATATTTTGTGCAAGCCGCCGAAGGATTTAGCGATAGAAAAGCGCAAAATTTATTTGAGGCGATAGCAATCGTGTTCCTTCATATGCTATCAGACGTAAATGGTTCATCAAGTGCAAAAAACGGTGGTATGGGTCTACCAGTTCCATTTATGGCGATGTTCAACAAGCTACAACTTGGCAAAGTTGGAGATAATGATACGATAGCGGAACTCGTTAAAAGCATGTTTTATCAAGGTTACGATTTTAGACACTTCTGTTCTATGTCTATTCCTGTAATGATTGCAGAAGTTATAGTTAGGGTATCATACTTCGCCAAGAGGATACACGAAGGATATACTTTTGCGGAATCAGTACCAGTCGGACTGGGTTGCGCAAGCAAACCAAAGCTTGGCACAATGCTGTTTATTGCTCATTCAGCGAGTACAGCGATAAACGCCGGGAAAGTTGCGTTTACGGAAAATCCACTGAATATAAATTATGTCCAATGGTTGGCGTTTGCGAAGTATTCTGTAAAACAACTTAAGTGGGTTTTGCATGACAAACCGCAGTTAAGAGACAAGTATGTAATGGGCATTATAAATGACGAGTGGGATTTGTTTTATAGTGACTTAAATGATTTATGGGGCGAGTTCACCGATGGCGCAATCGTTGTATATATTTAATTTTGAAAGCACGAAATTTGGGGATGCTGGAGTAATGCGATTGCGTTTGACGTGACTGCGATACGATGACATCCTAACCGTCAAGGCACCACGTTTTCACGCACTCAATACCCGCCTCTTCAAGTCTTGCAAGCAGGGTTCGTGATGTATCACGAACAATTTCCCCACATTTGCCTATCGTCAAATTTGGGGAAATCTGCTTGTTGGTGGTAGGCTACCAATCCCCCAAAACAGGTTGCTTTCGCACCTCTTTTTTTAAGCCCCTTGCGGGTCTGCTGCGCGTCCTAGCGGACACTGAAATCAAAAGAAAAACCTATCGCTGTGAACGCTGATTTTCTTTGTCGGTGTGCGGTTTACCATAGTTCAAAAGTTGTTCGGCATTCGCCTTAACGGTCAAGAGATTTTGCATTTCTTCTTTGGACTGACGGTAAGATTGATAGAGCTTTTTCTTCTCACTGGCAAGCGTTGCGTATTCCGTTTGAAGTGTCTTGATGGTCGGTAATTTTTTAAGTCCAAGGCTATCAAAATGTTTCTTTGCCGCTTGATGTAAAATGATTTCGCTTTCGTGGGTGGCAAGGAATTTTTTACTGTAGCCAGCTTTTTTATATTGGGCATAAACCTCTCTCGTCTTGCTGTAGCTACCTATGTGTTTTTGCAAAGATGTAATCTCTCCCATGCGGCTTTCAGCGGTTTTTATCCTACTGGATAAATCGTTGAATTTGGCTATGGCTTGCGACGATTTTTCTTTGAGTTCTGCAAGGTTTAGCAGATTGTTTTCATCTAAATAATTGAAAGTTTGAGAAAGCTGTTTCAAGTTAAAAACCTTAACCCAGTTGGCATAGCCAGGGCTGTCTTTTGCTTTGACACAGCTTTGAAGTTGAATGAGCAAAGTGAATTTTGGGGTATCGGGCATGGTGGCGGTTTTGTTTGTAACAAGTGTTATCTCTGGTGTTATTAGTGGGACAATTTTTCTTTTGGAAACAACAATACGCTTGCCATCAATTCGCTCACGTATTGCATCGTCGGAATAGTCATCACCAAGAGAACGTAGGCGTGTAAATCTTTTTTGCTCCGCTGATTTAAAAGCAACATGCTTGCCCTGTTTTATCTCGTAACCCATCGCCTTCATTGCTTGCAAAAATGCGGCAAAGTCAGCTGGCTTTTCCTCTAAAACTGTATCAATGGCTTGCCGTAATTTTTCGCTCCATGACATAGGCTTATCGTCGCCAAGCCACTTGCCATAGTGTGTAGTTTTCTTTTTGGGATTTTCAATTATTGATAAGCCATTTTCTAAACAAAGTCGGTCGCTAATGCGACGAACCGCCCGCCCTGAACCTAAGAAATCAAAGAACTTTCTGGAGCAGTCAAGGGTAGTGGAATTGAAAATAATGTGATTATGAATGTGCAAGCGATCCTCGTGGGTCGCCACTATGAAAGCGTGCTTATTTTTTGTAAAACGTGCGGCTAGTTCATAGCCAATTCTATTGGCATCTTCCGAACTAATTTCTCCAGGTTTGAACGACTGCCGAATGTGATACGCCAGCACATCTCGTGCGCCTTGACTTCGCCCTGTTATGTGCAAATATTCTTGCTTGGCAAGGAGAAATTCTGTGTCCACCGTATGAGGGTCGCAACCAAAACCAGTGACCAGTTCACCCTTGCGGGTCTTGTCGGGATTTTCTGCATAATCTGTGCGGTCTGTAATGGTTTGTGCTATGCTTTTGCCCTTATTAACGTGTATGAACATTATTCTCGTGGCGGCTATGAAACCCCTTTCCGACAAAACAAAGCACAACAGATTTTTAAAATCCGCTGTGCTTTGTTTTGTCTTATTTTTTTATATTGACTTCATTGTGCAGTTTAAATCATCGAGCCTGTCTGTGAGCCATTCCGCAAATTTTGGTACTCCGTATGGGCTTATTATAAAGGCAACAATTGCCGCGGTTAGTGCCGCTGATGGGTCTTTGAGTAGCACCAATGCCAGTACCGCCAAAGTAAATATTATAAGGGATAATCCGACCAGCAGTGCCGAGGAAAAAACACAAATGAAACGACAAACTGCAACAATAATTGTTAGCAACAATGTTATTGGAAACAAAAATAATTTTAAAATGATTCGCATGAAATTCACTCCTTATTATCGTTAAAATCATTGTCATTTAGCAATTTTTTTATATCTAAAACCGTCAAATTTGGCTCATCAGACGATATGTAAATTTCCTCGGTTGCTTGCTGTGCTTCTTGCAAAATCGTGATAGCTTTTGTAACTGAATTGAATAATGTTTTGTACATCGTTGGATAATCAGGCACTCTGAACCCCTCCTTTTTGCACATTTATAAAGCTAATACTTACGATAATAATATTATATAAGATATATACTTATATGTCAACAAAAATATAAGTTTTATTCAGACATATATTTAGCCGTATAAGCTATAATATTATAAAAAGGAGGTTGTATAAGATTATGGAAGAAAATCCTTATAGTTTAGATTTTTCAAAGCGTTTGTACACGTTGCGCGAGAAAAAAGGAATATCCGCCCGTGAGATGAGCCTGTCCCTTGCTCAAGCTCACAACTACATCAACGGCATCGAAACAGAAAAAAGTTTCCCTGGTATGCTAACATTTTTTTATATCTGTGAGTACCTTGGCGTGACGCCAAAAGAGTTTTTCGATTACGACAGCGAAAACCCTGAACAATCTAATGCATTGCTAAGTGAAATCAAAATGTTGGACAGCAAATCGCAAGAATATTTTTTAGGGCTTATCCGTGATGTAAACAACCGACCGAAGTAAGAAAAGTGCGGCAGCCACACTGAATGGCTACCGCATTTTTATCATGCTCTAATCTTTGCAAGCTCTTTTAAAATGCTTTCCGTTTTGTCCCACAGGCGTTCATAATTGGCTTGCAAATCATGTATATCGGCTTCGTAAATGTTGTGGGTTTCGTTGGCACGTTTGGCGATTTGATTCAAATTATTGGTAGCGTTTCCAAGTAAGCGTACAAGCTCTCTGACGTTTGATAAATCCAAATTTATGACATAGCCATCTAGCGCCATTTTACGTAGATAGGCCTCACGGTTTTGTATTCCCGCAAGTTGCATCTTTTGTGCAATCAACTCACATTCTTGTTCTGATGCGTGAAATAGTATGCGCTGTTTTCGCTTACGATTAGGGTTGTCTATAAAATCACCTGCTTTCTTGTTTTATTGTTGTTGAGGCAGTTGGAGGCGTATGATATAATAAATGTAATAAAATTATTTTATTGACTAATACTAAAGCAATATATTAATGAGGAGAGTGGCAAAATGTTTAATGATGTTTTTAAAGAAGTATTAACGAACAATGGAGTCGTTTCAATTACAACATGGGCAGAAAATAATGCCCACGTATCAAACACATGGAATAGTTATCTGCAAATTTGCGAGGACAATAAACTGCTAATCCCAGCGGCTTGGCTGCACAAAACAGAAAAGAATATAAATATAAACAACAAAATTATACTCACACTCGGTAGCCCTGATGTTCAAGGCAAAATGGGCATGGGTACAGGATTTGTTGTTGAGGGTACTGCAAAATTTATTAATTCAGGCGAAGTTTACGATACAATGAAAGAAAAATTTTCTTTCTTGACCAGGGTTTTAGAGGTAACAGCGACATCTGTGAAACAAACAATCTAGTCTGAACAAAAATAAAGCCCACCGCCAGTCTAAATTTGCAAACTGGCGGTGGATTTAATATCGCTTTAAATGCTTCTATCGGGCACTTTGTCCTTTACGATTTTTTCACTAGCTTTATCTTGAAAAGCCGCTGTACCCAACCGCAAACTTTCCAAAATAGACGGCTTGGATTTTGCACTGGAAACTGCTCTCTCATGTTTAGCGACGGCAATCTCCTCTGTAGGTTGTTCAGATGGTTCGGCGTCGTCATTACCTCTGCCATCAATATTCAGTTCGGCATCAAGAAAGCTTAGTCTTGCGGATTTTTCAGCAAGCTCACTTTCAAGTGAGAACGGATTTTGTAGTTCTGTCTTAGCATTTTCCACTTGCTGATAAATATTGTCAAGCTGTGTTTGTGAAGAGAGCAAACGCTGTGGCATCGTGCCTAAAGCGTTGTTAATACGTGTGATATTTCCGAAAGTGTCGGTGCTTAAATCTGTGCTATAGCTCATTGCACCTTTGAGCGAAATGTTGTAAGCTTTGTTAAAACTATCAAAACTAAGTTGCATGTCAAATCCACGGTAAGTGCCGATATTTACAGGGTCTTTGCTTTTAATCTGCTTGCAGGCTTCAATGATTGCAGCGCCTGCGTCACCACGGTCGGTGTGGGAAATACCATGCACAACCATTGGAGAAATGCCTTCTTCACTTTTGTGGGTACTGGCTTCAAGCCATGATATATCGCTTTCAAAGCCTTTGATATGCTCTTTTGTGCGTTCGATACTTTCGGGGAAAGACTTTAGCAAGTTGTCCTCTAAGCGGTAGTGTTGGCTCTGATGGTCGGCTTTAAGTAAACGCAACCGTGCAACCTCAATATCCAGCCCCATCTTTTCCTTAATGCGGTCGTCTCCTGCGCATAAAGCCTTGATTTCCGCATAAGAAAGCGCCGCTTCGTCCACATCTTCGCAAGAACGGACAGGGGATTTGCTTGACATTATCTGCCCTATGAATTTTTGTTTATTTTCGATTGTCTGAAACATGTAAGAATCGAACGTACTTTCTGTTACATAACGGACGATGCTAACTTCTGGGTTTAAGTTGCCTTGACGAACAATCCTACCTCGGCGC
>JAGWCC010001430.1:0-27307 GCA_022651775.1 Drusus annulatus
AAGGGATAATGGACTTGCTTGTTCTGCGGATCTCAAAGCCCACGATTAAAACATAGAAAAAGTGCGTGTTTTGGAAACAGTGTTTATTTCAAATTGGCTTTTGTAGTTCGTCGAATGAAAATGGTTATGACAAAATCCACCTTTAGATTTCACAACTAGATTTTTTTTTATAGTTAATACCGCACAATTAATGTCTCAACTGCTCCCAACTATCTGGAGCGAGTGGGACCATGGCTTCCCTAATTGGGGTATGTTGTGTTGCTGAAGGTAGTGGGGGGGGAGGAGATGGCCAAGAGAAAGGTTAAGAAGTACCTGGCTATTCAGATCTGGTCACCAAACACGGCTAAAGCCATTTCAAGCAACGATTTGATTCTAAATGGTGGTCTTTTTCCAGGGCGATACTTAGAAATATCTACCACTCTGGAACGCTAACTGTCGTTTTGTCTTATCGGTTGATAGTTATATTCATGGATATGTCTCATTACCCAAGAAGAAAATATGAGTGTGAACTTAAAGTGCGTCGATCCAGAGAGAAAACAAAGTTTTGCAAATTTCATGTCCCCAGAGCTCACTTTTCAAAAGTTTATACCACTTCAGATATCACATAAGGATTTTTTTAAAACAGAGTTTTATGTAGCAACATTAGTAGATACGAGCATATTATTTCGGAAATATTTATTTAGAAATTTTTGTAGCACAGAATTATTTGTGAAGTTTATCAGTAAGATACAAGACTAGACAGAGTGGGTAGCTACGTTTAAAGGAAAGAGCATTGCAGAGTTTGAAACTTCCTGGCGAAACTTTTCAGTGAAATCTGGCTTTTCAACATTTATATTCTTGGTTCATAAAATTTCAATTATAACAAACCTCTATTGGAACCAAAAAGCTAATATCAAAGTTGATAATGAATTCAGCGAAGAAATCCGATTTCGACGTGGTGTAAGACAGGGCTGTATATAACACGATGTTTATTCAACCATTACTTGGAAGTTAAATTTATAAAGTTCCTTGTATTAGTCAAATTACAGAATTTTTAAAATAAAAAAAATCTGATTAAAAAAATGGGGGTAATGCATAAATAAGTAAGAAAGCAGCAATGTAGACTTATGTAAGCACGAAAAACTTCTAGAAACGTCAAAAAACCATGTACACGTTTAAAAAATAGAATCCAACAAGAAACCAATATAACGGATTATTCGATATAATTATGGGGTGAACGCAACGAAAATAACGTGATTCATCTAAACGCGTAGAAAGATAGCAATAAGACGGATACAGCGCCTGTATTTAGAGGGGCAAACTGTTTCCTAATTTATGGAAAAACGTAATAGAGAAAAATAATCAGACCTTCGTTACACGTTGTTTATGTTTTTGAATCGAGGAACCTGTATACGAGTAGGTATAACCACTCAAAATAATTTAATAGATGATAGAAGATTTTGAAATGTTTTTAATAGAGATTTTTTTTTTATACGATCACTATAAACGAGTTCTGATACGAAAGCCACTGGATTTATGGCATCTAATACTAATTATAATATTGAAATTGCATTTATATAGCGCAATTTTTGATATTTCAATTCAGGTGCGCCTCTAATTGGGGTTTGGTGTGAGGCTAAATGAAGGAAAAGAGGTAGGCTGGAAAATACCCAATTATTTAAAATTGATCACCAAACACGGGTAGTGCCATTTCAAGTAACCCTTAAATTCTAAATGGTGGTCTTCCACCATGGCGATACTAAAAGTAACTACCACCCTTAAACGTGTGGCAATTGTTCTCCTTACACTCATGTGGTACCATAGGCGCAGGCAGAAAATTTTCTAGGGGGGAGGAAAATATTTTAAGTAATGTTTTAATGTAGTTTTAATTTACTGTGGTGTATTTGTACGGTGAATGAACGGACGGGACACTACTGTAGTAATGAAGGGCACAAAGGGAAAGTGATTTAAAATTAAAGTAACGTTTTTGGCTTTTTGCAGATGACAATAAGATCATTAAAATAATAAAATCTTTTCATGACTGTATTCTTCTCCAAAGTGATATTAATTCATTTAATGAATGGTGTGAAACTAACTGCCTAGAATTAAACATTGATAAATGTAAAATTATGTCTTTTCATAGAACTCATAAACCGATCCTCTTCAATTATAAATTAAATAGTGTCTCCCTATCTACCGTCAGATCTATAAAAGATCTTGGTGTCACTATAGACTATAATCTTTCTTTTCGTGATCACATTAATAATGTAGTTAATAAATCATTAAAACTTCTTGGCTTCATCAATAAAATTGCATGTGACTTTAAGAATATAAAGACTCTAAAAACCCTTTACTACTCATTAGTTCGCCCTCATTTAGAATATGCTAGTGTAATTTGGTCCCCTTTCTATACCGTTCATATTCATCGTATTGAATCCGTACAACATCGCTTCTTACGCGGTATTGCAAGGAGATTGGGGCGAGAAAGAGAGCAGTATTCATATGATGAAATTGAACAATTATTGAAAATGTCTTCATTAGAAAAGCGCAGGAAAGACTTCGATTTAATTTTCATTTACAAAATTATTAATTGTTTTATTGACTCACCTTCTCTGTTGTGACTTATCCAGTTCAACATTCCTTGCCGTAGACTCAGAAACAATGAATTGCTGTTCCTCAATCATCACAATACTAATTACGGGTATAATTCTCAATGTCAGAATGTCAAGACTTGTTAACTCAAGCCATGGTCTTGACATTTTTTGGTAACAGTCTAAATGATTTTCGTCATGCTTTACGACTCTAACAAAACTTTGACTAGACCATGGCTTGAATGTTCTCTCTTATGTTTATTTTGCCTTATTTTTGTCATCGCTTCATTTATTTCAATTTATATGCTATTCCTTCTCTGTTACTCTTTTTTATATTTCGTGTTTTATATGTATTTTTGTAATTGGACTTTTGTCCGTTAATTTATAAATAAATAAATAACATTATTTGACTATTTTCAATCAATCCAGGGGGGGCAAGTGTCCCCCTTGCCCCCCCCCCTGAAGGCGCCCATGTGTGGTATCGAGTCCCTGGTTTCAAGGAAAGACTCGGTAAGAGCATCAACTCCAAGTAGCCTTAATCACGAGTAGCTCTATCAATAGGGAATTTATTTATTTAACCAAGATTTCTTAAAAACAGTTGTTCACCAAACAAATAATAATAATAATAATATTTGGACGATTTGAATAGCGCCGTTTTTGTGAAAAATCACCTCAAGGGCGCTGTACAGATCTTACTTTCTATCATTACATATTAATTCCTAGTTTAGATAAGAAAATATACAGGAACATACTTACCTGGCAGGTCCCATCAGATAGACACAATTTTTAAATTAAAATTATGATTATTATTTTAATTATTATTTTAATTATTAATTAATTAATTTATTTTTAAGTTTATTTTTTTATTTTTTTATATATTTTTTATTTTTATTTTTTATTTTTTTAAAATTTTTAATTTTTTATTTAATTTTTTTTTTTAACATATTAAGAGATAGCAGCGATTGCAGGATACCTTTATCTACAAAAACTAACATCAATCATTTGATGTAAAATTATTTTATAAATATGAAATAAATAATTATTTACCATTATTCCTTTTACAAAATGATCACTTTTGTTTATTTTAATGTATGTTTTATATTATTATATGGGATATGTGGGGTTGGAATAACCTCCTAAGATTCCAGAATAAAGATTGATTTATTATTGCTATTATTATTTTATATTAATTATACGTAAAATAAAGCCTTTAAAAGAATACGCGTAAAACAATTAAGAAAACTAAATAATTACGAAAGTAAAATAAAATATTATCTTATTAATTATTGAAATAATATTCATAATTTTCAACGTTAATCGGAACCTCTACTCTATCCGGGAGTAACGCTTCTGTCAATTGAGCCATCGAGACCTTCTACGACACCGGCATTTTTAATCGATCTCATTCTTCATTTGTAAATGATTAATATAATTTTTTTAATTTTTTGGTCTCGGTCGCGACCGTTATTTTTTCGGTTTCATATTAACCTTGAAGATTATTGATATTATTTCAATAATTTATATAAAATAATAAGCGTAAAAGCTTTAAAGTTAACTATAATTTTAAAATATTATCATTATTTATATAAAACCCAGTTGGGTGTATATTTTAGTTAAAATAATGTAGAAAAATAACTTGTGTATTCTCTTGTCTGATATATTGATAGCTGCATTATGTTAATATCGATGAGGTGTATGTTTTTTGGTTGAGCTAAGCCTACTCTTTGACACCATTTTATTATACAGGTAGACAGCGAGCGGTTTAACGCTTTTTATTGTCAGTGCACTCGTAATAAATAAACTCATCATTTAATTTGAGGCAACGAAATATTCAGAGCACTACCGAATTATTTCGGGAGTACTCTCTGTTTTAACGATTGCCGGAAACGACTTTTGTTATAAATAAATTATCAGGCAAACAAGTGGAACTGTTATAGCCTTAGTTTTTATATGAATTATTTAACTCACTTATTAACATACGCACAAAAAACTTTACAACACATTAGTTTACTTCTCATATTATATGTTTTTGGTAAGGATAAGGCATGTCTGAAGGTTAGAGTGTAGAGCATCCGCACGGATATTAAAAAGTTCTTAGTTTAAGTCTTTGTCAAACCGATAACTATTTGAATTTTATGTGCATTTGGAATACTAAATTGTATTATGTTCATTTTACTACCAACATATTTACCACATTTTATGGATTCCGTTGTGCTTTCAAAATCTTGTCTGTAAAAAGGTTATTTAAATATAAATAATACAGTCAAATGAAAGAGGCTGTTAAACAGTCTGAAGATGTCCGTCATAAGGTGAAACCGGTCAGTTCTTAAATAAAAAATAGTGGAAATAAATTTAAAAAAATTGTATTGAAATCATTAAAACAGGCTACATTTGAAAAAAAAAATAACCCGACCGATTGTTAATTAAACGTCTAACTTACCGGACCTTAGACCACCCCTACTTACTACTGATAAACCAACACACCGTTTCCGATTTTGGCAAGAAAAGAGGACGGATCGCTTAATAGTTCTGTCGCGGTACGCACTCCTTGCTTTAGTCACATTCATACATTCTCTCTTGCTATTCTGATGACCCGACTCAAGTTTTTGATTCACATGAGCTTATCTCCAGGAGAATAATAGCAAAGAAATACTTAAGCTGTAACATCGCATTTAACACAAATTATGCGAATTTTAAGCAAAAACACAAAAGCAGGCAAAAATAAATAATTTTAAGTCATGGAGCCAATCACTTTGTTACATAATTGAAAAGAAAGCGCCGGTGAAAATAGCCGCCGAGAGATACCGTGGGAAAGCAGGGGCACATACCTAGCTAGCCGCGAGCCATCACTTCAGACAAATGGTTCTAACAAAGCTATTTTCGCGAGTCGGATTAATTACTTCGGTTCGCGGATTTTCAATTTGTCTTCATTATGAGATAAACCAAAATGTTGTGCTAGGCACCACCCATATCTCGTTTGGGTTTGTTATTCATAAATGTCGTGCAAGATAGTTGAGAAACTAGATTTTCGCATGAAGAAATTTGTGGGAATGAAATACGCAGAAGACCAATTTAGCCCAACGCAGGGAAAACCCACCGCACAAAATGTATTTTTTGGCATTTAATTTCCAAGCGCTTTTCATTAAATTATGTAATCTATTTACCACAAATGAATAAGTTAACTACTATTAAAATAGATTTAAATATTCCGGCTGTGTTTAGTTAATTAAAATTTTTCTTTCAACATAACTTAGTTGTATATAATAATATTAGAGTAAATTACAAGTTTAATTTAATTTTATATGATATGCAAAGTAGAAAAATAGAAAAAGGAGTAAGAATACATTAGAAATACAAAAAGTTTATAAAATTATGTTAAAACATGGGAAGAAATATATATACAAAGGAATCAAATAATATGATTAACAATATTTATCCGATAATAATTATAATACAAAAAAATAGTAATTTGTATATAATACAATGCAGCATATGTATTACAACCCTAAATGTAAAAAAATATTATAAATACACCAAAATCTGATCCAAAATTTCTAGAGGATGTCTTTTGAGTTTTTTTTTCTTTTTTTATTATAAAAAAGTTTGATGGTTGAGTTATTTCATAACTGTTTGATTTTTTAAATTTTGTAATTTAATTTCTATTTTGATTTTAAACAGAAGAGCATTACAAAACGTTAAGCCTTGAATTGAAACCATTTAAAAAAAAATCGGTTATTTCGCAATTTTCTAGAATCCGTAATATTTACTCAATTTATTAAGCTTTTTAATAATTTTGTGAATGTGTTTTATTAATATTTTTGCGTATTTTCATTTTTTTAACGAGATGCATAAAATTAATTCAATTCATATTGTGAAATGACTTATTAAAATGAAATAATTGTTCATTTGCCCATTCCAGGTTTTGTACCCGCGACCTTTGAGTTTATGTGCTTTCCGTTCGCAACGAAGGTCGTGTTTGTAATACGACTTGCTCAAATAATACCAATATGCTTTATACACAATTTTGTTTTTGATTGATATGAATCAATCTAGATATTGCCAGTGAAAATCGACTGTTCACTTCAATAAAGGACAATATTGAAAATTACTTTCAAAATTGACAATAAGTTAAGCATTTGATACAATGTTGACTTTAATAGTAATTAATGTATTTCAACGGCACATTAGTAAATTTAATAACATGTACGAACAAATAATTTTATCACTATTAATACACATAAAACATAAAATAATTAAAAATATTAAACAAAACAAAAGAATATGAATAAAAATAAAGAAAAAATAAGTCTAATAAAATAATAAAAAAATAAATATACATTCTCCAGATACTTCAAAACATACATTTTTTGATCGTGTACAGAATTTATCTCCACATATGTTTCTTCCAGAAGAGATGAAGTTATTATCTAAAGATTAATTTAATATTGTCCTGATGATGGAAGGGTACTTCCGAAACCGGTAGACAAAATATTAAATAAAAAAGTGGTTAAAAACAAAGTATATATGTTCTATTTATAAAAAATAAGTCATTCCGAATAACAAAACTGTCCCAGCAACAGTATTTTTATTTATTAGGTGACAAATTAAAGATGTCTAACGACGCGGCATAATTATTTTCCTGCAATAGTAATCTAAGCAATGACGAGTACATATGGTAGAAATAAAATATAAAGGTAAATTATCCTGATTTCTGGTATTGCGTGTCGGTATTCGAACATTTATCATTGCGAGTAGTTCTTTTACATGCACCATTTTTTTACAGAAATATCAAGTCAGTGAAAATCTTTCTGACTGATAATGCAATACTTTATAGTTGTGATAGTCTTTAAATACCAACTGGTCTATTGGTTCTTTCTGGCTAATGCTCAAATATCAAACATTAAAAAAATATATTTACTAGCCACTTTTTCATCTAATTATATTTGACCTAGTTTTGGCAAAGCTATTTTAATCCCTTTGACGTATTTCATATCAAAACAAAATCCATCACAGAAACCAAGCGAGAGTATCAATTTTCTTCCTTATAATATAATAATGATCCTTGAATAACTATTTCTATTTTCGGCATCCAGGTTAATTTGTCGATATGTCTGGTAAAATCAAGTCATTGAAGGTCAAAATAAAACATCGAAGTAATATTTATTTTATTACTTGATACGGAAACAAAATGAGTAGGCATTTGTGGTCGGATAACCTTTTACATGGCCGTTATTATTTATCCGTATTTTGAGACGATGAGCGTTTAAAATAAAATATCATTTTTCTTGGGAATATTGTGTTCCTACTGTATTATAAATATTCAATGTATCAATGATATGATAAAGATATTTTTTTTTTATAAAAGGAAAAAAATATTCCTAACTTTTTCCATGAATCCGAATCGTTAGTTTCACAGTTGTTTCTAAATAGATTTATTTTATATTTTTGTAGAAAGCAATCACTTTGTGAATTAAAAAAAAATAGTTAAATTTAGAAGCACAAAAAATAAAATAAGCCATTAAGATTAATACATTCTTAATAATCAGTTAAATTTGTCCAGTAGTCCAAAATTAGGTATATTTCCTGTAAACTCATAAAAAAATCTCATCATTCTCTTATCACTTTCTGAGTTGACGTTTTGCCTCTTTTATTTCATAATTTAAAAATGAAAAAAAAAAAAAAAAAAAGTGTCTGTTTTTTTCTCTCTGTTCCTTTGTTGTAGTTTTAAATTTTATTTTATTGTTTGTTCCCTTGTTTTATTTTATATTGGATTCTCTTTCTGTATGTATATATAACAAAGTTATTATTTCATTTTAATTAGATATATGTTACTTTGCTTCATCATCATGATTTTCCTCTCCTAACCCTAGTGGAGTAGGGTACTCTTTCGATTTGGCACCTCCAGGTGTCTCTGTTCGGTGCTTCTTCAGTGGCCTCAGTCCATTTCAGGAACAAGTCTCTCTTTGCTAAACCTCTACAATTGTTTTCGTCGGCTTAGTCTGAAGCATTCAATTGGACATCTTTTCTGTGGAAATATCGCTAGTACCTTATGCGGTCGCTTTTCTGGCATTTTGAGTACATGCCAATTTTTCATCCCACCTCACCTCATCTCATTATTTTATTATTCTAAATATCATTCTGAAATTACCAACACAAAGATAACCCACATTATAATAGTAAAAATATGTTGTTTTCAGATTAAAATATTTCTCATTAAAAGCCAATCGGAATTATGTTATTTGATCTATCGGATAATTACTTCAATGATATTTTACAAGAACTTTTCGAGTTCGGAAAGTCACTTTATGTATGCATATGTTACCTTGTTAAATTTAAATTGAAGGACACTGGTAGGTATACTCTACGAAGTATAGTCAGTATTGATGAGTTCATCACAATCGTAGCCCTTGTCCGAGTCAATTATTAATAAGTGTTTAATTTATAGATTAACACAATACCTATTAAAGGTACTTACTGCACACACATTATTAATGTAAGTACACCAGAAAGAGGTTTATTGATTTAGAGGTAGATGTTAAAATATTTTATTTAATCCAGAGATGGATGGAATACGTGGTGAAGGTAGACCATGCACCTTATGGCTTCGTTTCGTGATTGGTGCGAGTGCGATTCTGGTGACTTGTTTTGGAATTTATTCTACAGGGTGTTGATAAAAATTCTCGATAGAAGGCGGCATCAAATTAAAAGGTTAAAATATTAATAATTAATGAATGGAAAAAATAACTTCGTATAAAACCACGAATATTAATTAAAATTTTATGATCGACCGGTTTTACTTAATCTAAGCATCATTAGGGTACAAAATTAAGCTAAATAAAAAAATACAAATTGTGCGGTTATATACACATACAGAGGAAGAACAAAATATAAAATAAAATAACAAAAACTATAAGAAAACAATAAACAAGAGAGAAATAGAGAGATACTATGAATTACAAGAGACAAAACGTCAATTAAGAAGGTGATTAAAGAATAATGATAAATTTTATGAGTTTACAGGAAGTATACGAAAATAATATTAAAAAATATTAAAATAATATTCGTGGTCTTTTACAAAGTTATTTCTTCATTTCTTTAAATACATAGCCTGTTCAAAAGTAAAGGTGAATTTTGAATTTTCGCGGGCTGTGTACATTCGACTATCGATTTTTTTTTTGTTATGTTGGTACACATATGTTTATCATATGTTAGGATTTTGGATTAGTGGTTTGTTTTTGACAACTGGAAAAGTAAGTCACGTTTTTGTGTGTTCTTCGATTTTTTACTTTTGATCTAAGTTGGATCAAAGAATATGTATTAAATTTTGCGTTAAAAATGGAATAAAGTGCTCCAACGCACTTAAAATGTTAACTGTGGCATTTGGCGAATCTACTTTGACTCAAAAAAGTGTTTATAAGTGGTAAAAGCGCTTTACAGAAGGTCGAGAAGATGTTAATGACGATGAGCGTCCTGGAGTTGTGGAAAAATAAATCATGGATTTTATTCTTTGATCCATTTTTTTCAAAAGTAAAAAATCGAAGAACACACAAAAACGTGACTAACCTTTCCAGTTTTCAAAAACAAACCGCTAATCCAAAATGGCTAATAATGCTAACATATGATAAACATATGTGTACCAACATAAAAAACAAAAAAAAAACGATAATCGAATGTACACAGCCCGCGGAAATTCAAAATTCACCTTTTTTTTTGAACAGGCCTCGATAAAACCACAAAATGTTTGCCTTCTACGAAAAATATAATTATTTAATTTAAATACGTATTTGTTTATGACAGTTTACTATGATTTTACTGTAACGCCTCAACTAGTTAGGACCCAAGGTTTTCAAGGCATAACATTTATAAAAAAAGTTTATAAATGTAGTATAAATGTATAACCCGCTCATATTTCCACAAACCTTTTCATAAATGACATAAGCCACAATGCTCGAATTTGTGATACACAACGCGGAGCATTTGATCACGCATGGAACGGACCGAACAAACAACAAGTGTTTTGACGTGGCTGAATACAGTGTCCTTAAATAGAAAACCTGCTTTTAGATTGCCATACTTACAGACCCGCTTTGAACGGAGAAAAGCGTGTTTTGTGGACTATTTCTTTTCTCACTATGTATGTCTCACCAGCTGGTACTTTATATTTTTTAAAACATATTACGTCATTACAATTGAGCTACTTGAGAAATACGATGGCATAGAAAATTTGAATAATAGAGTTTTCTCGGCAACGCCAGTCTTTTAAACCAAGCTTATTGATTTATCATACATCTGATGGAATTTTTAAGAGTTTTAAGCAACTTACGAAACGTTTTTCGAAAATGTAAACACGAACAGAAGGCGAGTTCACACGCTACATTATTTGCATTGCTAATAACAGAAAAAGGGAAAAAATAACCTATCGTTCTCGAGAGGTGGTGTGTTATTTTCCAAATATTGCGAATTAGATAGGAAGCAACAATCTATGTTTAAGAAAAACGGAGATTTTGATTAAATGTCATATTTTATTTATTTAAAAGAGACGATGAATCAACGTTTCAAAGATTCTGCATCTCTTTTTGCTGTCTCACAGAGGCGTCTTTGAGATTTCCTTATTTGATAAATTTGTTTTCTTTTTAAGGAAAGGAAAGAGTGATCCCGAGTTTTGAAAATAGCCGTATTATAGGAGGAAGGGAACATAAAAAATCGACAAATCATTCCGCAACAGAGTCGTTAAGCATAAGTTCGAGTCGCAAAAGCAAACTGATATTTTCATGCGGAAAATGTTAACTTTGTTCAGACAAGGGGGTATGCTTCGGTACCGAATAGATCAATAGCAGTATTTATTCGGATCAACTTATATTGAAATACCGATAGAGCAAACACAGCAATTCCACAAAAACTTATATATTATTTGCGATCTATTCAAATGGAATATGGAATTTGTTCCTCGAATAGCCCGCTTTAAAATATTATTATGTGGAATAAACTAAAAAAAGTAAATACGTTTAATTCATATTGAGTTTACTGATTTTAATTAAACAAAAAATATATGTGAATATTTTTATGTAAAAAGTGATATATTTCCACTAATAATAAGTTATTTTCCATAAAGCTGCATCTCAAAAGTTACCTTAAAGCGTTAATAATAATGAACTCTCCCAGATAGTCCTAATTTTTTTTTCTGTAAACCATTCTAGTAGGCAAAGGGAGCACGCCCGCTCTGGCGGTAAATTTATGAGATCGCGCTCTGCTAGTGGAGGAGATGAAATTTAAATTAAGTGAGTTGATTGCGAAATTTGCGAATTTTCACAGGAGTTATATTAGCCGTTAAATTGGCCCACTTATCTAACATTACCACCACTTTGGAGTTTCAGCCAGAAGAGGAGAACATATTATCGATTATTCAAATAAAGACGAACAATAACAAAAGTTCATAATTTAAACATGGATATTCTTCGCGAGGCTAATTTATAAACGAAAGTTTCCGCTAAAGAGAAAATAAGACGATCCGTGAAATCGTTGATAGATTTATGTAAGTAATGCAGGGTGTTCGATTACATTTATCTCATAAACATATTCTAAGTATTCCATTACGAACTCGTTAATTGGATAATCGACCGATGAATTAAAGGACTTGAATCTATCGAGTAATTGTAATTGAATATCTTTTGATCAAGTAGATTTATTCCATAAAATTCCCCAAAAGCTGAAAGAAAATGTGAAATTTCTGAATTACTAAATACTTTGTTATCTTGAATTATATGGCTCAACAGTTTTTGAAAATGACTTTGTTCGTCTATTTAATATTTAAAATAAATTATAATTATTTTCCATTGAATATTTTTGCCAACTACAGTATCTTCATGATATAGCGCGAGGGAAGGAACTTCACACATCCCCCGAGAAACTGCACACTACTTGAATTTAATTTTGATATGGCTAACTTTACATAGCGTTTTTTGAAAATAATGAAACAGATGTTTCTGATGGCAGTGCAATTATGGCAATCATTTTTCTGATTATGTTGAAGTAAGAGTGAAATACTAAAACCCATTTACCAGTCGGTAGCTGAGTGGACAAACGCGTCGGATTCCCACCCGGGCGTCAAATCTCTCCTGGCTAAGTCCTCCATCATCACACCAGCAACATCTTACGCTTCTTATGATGGCAGTAAAAGTTTTTGAAATATTGTCAGGTTATTCGTAATCCGGAAATGTTTGTCTTTCTTATTTAAAAAAAAAATGAAAATCTTTGGTCTTGCAGACTGGTAGCCTTACTAACCACGTGAGCAGGATTTTTTTTAGCTATCTCTGTAGTTAATTTAAAATTATTTGTGAGTTTTGAATGTAATGCTTTTTTATTTCCGCCTCACAAAAGGTCTAGTTAATGTAAGTTGGTGCCCGTCAGTGAGACAAGAATACCTTTTTTTAAATGTAAATTTTAAATAATTTTTACTAAAAAAAATAACCATTCATACTTGCTGAAATATTGTTGATAATGTTTTTTTTTTAAGAAAGAAAAACATTTGAATAACTCCCATTACCATCATAATAAGCGTAAAATTTTGCTTGTGCAATGATGTAGGTATTAGTTAACAGAGAAATTAAACCCACAACGTCTGGGCGGGAGCCGAAGCATTTGTAAACTCGACTACTCACCGGTTAAAGGAACGTATCGTTAAACAGTATCACCCAGAAGACGTTCCGCTCACAGATAAACTCTTCATTGAGTAATGGAGAATAGTTAACTTAAGAAGTGATTGTGATATTTTTATTTAATGATCTGTACGAAATTATTTAAAACTTTTAGTCGAAATGAGTAATTAAAATAATCACGAATACTTAAGTCAAATCTAAAATAAACATGAGCATTTCAATAAAAGTGGAAATGTCCATAAATCGAAAAAACGAAAAAAACGAAAATACAAATATTGCATTTCGCATTGTAAAAGGGGAATCGGTTTGTATTTTACAAATTCAGAATGCATTTACTTTTCGATTGGTATTTCCACGAAGGAAGTAAACGTTACCAATACTTGCTATTGAATTGAATTCAAGTTTCCCATATGTCTGAGCTTGTTGTGAAGATAAAGTTGCAATTCATGATACCACATGATTGCTTTTGAAAAGGCATTTTATAATCTTGCGGAAGATTTTAAATTCCGATAAGAAATGCAAGAATCAATACTATCTTCTGAAAATATGATGCATTGAATGTCAAAAGTTATATTGCAAGTACATGGATCGAACATCAAAACGGTTAGAGTTCTTATACATTCCAATAAATTGAGTTAATCAGGAGGGCTGGTACAGGACCTACACTCAATTTCATTTCAATAGGCGATATTGACAGTTTCCACAACTCAGGAACGCAGCGCAAATATATCCACACTATGTAATTGTATTTTTATTATTTGTGAAATAATAAATAAAATATCGTGTGTTTGCGAATGTCAGGTTTCAATCCCGCAAGTTCTGGTCCCAAATAGCTTTGCCGCTCAGCTACGGAAAATGTAACAGAATACATCTATCATACTTGTTCTCTTTGAAGAAAAACCCTCATCGGAGGTAAGCGACAATTATTTTGAAAGCACGGCAATACAGTTTTCTGCAAAGGGAAAAAGAGAAGTGGAATCCATCACCGTATATTGTTGATAAAAAAAAACAGAAAATAATAAGTTTTTCTGAAAAGTTTCCTAAAACTATGACATAACAACATAAAAAACATATGAAATTATTTATTGTCTCCAAAATCCTCGAACAATGAAAGGGGTTTTCTAACATATTGAGTTTTCACAGTCTCCATGTTCTCCCCGATCATTTGGGAAGCATTTTTCTCTGGAAAACATTGACCAAGTTCAATGCTTGTAATGTAAACACATCCAGTAATTGAAGGTGTCACTCGAACAAGAGTTCATGTGAAACATTAGCCCAAAATGTCGTTTTACAGTTTTTTGCAGTCGGAGAAAAATAAGTTAGAAGAATAATAAATACCTATAAAAATCGTTCGATGTCCGTCTGTGGATAGAATATTAAAAAAAAAATTAGAAATTAAATAAGTTTAGGACTTTTCACTTAATATACATTTATGATATATTGCAAACTTAAGGGAGTGGTTACCCATAGAATTTTTTTTCCATTGAAGCTTAAGTTCTTCATGTTTCCGATGTTAAACGATTGATGCGAGTTGCCTTATATAATAAGATAAGCAAGAATCATAATACAATAATAATTGAAAAGAAAAGATTTTCAATAATCGCGTTTAAATATATGCCTTTAATATTCACCCCCTCACCGAAATTTAGCAATATGAGCACGAAATCCGGTAAACATAGTATAACATATATGTAGACGAATAACTGTCTCCTTGTAATAATAACGACTGGCGTATTTCAGCCCCTTATATAAGGAGCCTCTTCAATTATGCTTATTATAATACGTTGATGCGGATGAACACATTTTAAGATAGTTAAATGGAGATGATTTCGGAATAAATACAGTGTGAAAGTACCTAATGGAGTTATCCATGAGACATCATATATGTGGGCCGGTGTTTGTACTCACGAGTAGTCTTGAGAGTAAAATGATTTATTCGGTCGATATAGTGATTTTCCGATACATACGTGTAATAATTTTTATTTCATTATTATTTTTTAAATTCTATAATAAATCATATTGTAGAATTATACTAAATGTCACAGAACATGGAAAATTTCTTAAAATACAATGTAAAAAGTGTATGTTACTCTTTCGAGGAAAAGTTATCCTGTCATATAATAATGTATCAATTATTCCCTTTCAATTTTTATGTGACATGTTTAAAAAAAAAAAAATTGTTATCGTTATTTTTGTCATTATATATTATCATATAAAGGTGGCGAGTAAATTTGATAATTATATTTGTTGTATTTTAATCGTGAATAAATAAAATAAATCAAACGCTTTTTACCTTAGAGTATACTAGAGGTAGCCCAAGCCAAGCAGTGAAGTCAGTTTTGGACTTGTTTTTGATGATTTTAACATGACTCGGCGCAAATAGGCGCGGCTAAGACTAAGGCTACGGTATTTATACATCCATTCATATCACATATCGACATAATGTTTTTGTGTGTTCGTAAAGCCACTTTTTTACAGTATTTTTATCAACAAAAATATAGCATCTAACCTAAAAAACCGTTTAGTTGTGTCAAGTTTAGTGGCAAAATAAAAAATGTGGGCGGAGTCCCGCCGTTAACCAGCGAAAATAGCCAGCTTAAGATCATTACGACAGTATATAGAAGCGATCCAAGAAATTTGTTGTCTCTCTCTCTCTCATAGTGTACGATGTAAAAACTCGGAAAATGTGATTTATTACAATTTCGGATGGGCTGGGTAAAACAAATTAGCTATCCCTCCATATATTGTTACTTCAAGCTTTTTACTTACTGAGAGAGTCGGGTGTGCTATTTTTTTTTTCTGCAAAAAATATGAATTAGAAAAACACACATAAAAGAAAAAAAGAATAGGGTGCGATCAAGAATCAAACTTGAAATTCCTTGTTTTTGAGATATTTTCATTCTTTAGCTTTGTTTTGTTTTTCTCTTTAACTCTTCAAAGACTGCTTTTTAATTTTACTTTTAGATTTTATTTACTTTAAAAATGTCTATCTAATGCGAATACCTGGTTTTGCCCATTCCATATTTTGTATTTGTAATTTGTTGACTTTACTTAACAATTGTAAAATAATGTAACAAAAAATAACATTGGGAATTGTTCTATTTAAAAAAATGGATATATCGAAGCTTTATCTCACGATGGAAACCACTTTGTGTTTTAAAGTTGTTTAATGTTTTAAATTATAAATGTTATTATTTAAAAACAAAAATATTTCACTAAGTAGTCCAAATGTCTCACAAAGAAACTAAGGCCCCGAACTGTCACAAAGTTATAAAGTCGAAGTCACCTTTAATATATACATATAATTCAGCCCTGTCACGAAATACAGATCTGCTAAAAAAAGTTCAGGGCTGTCACAAAGTTTTATCGTGCAGGTATAGTCTATTTTACATTCTCCGGGTCTGTCACACCCCTTGTTGCAAAATGTTCGGCATCAGCGAGCTCTCCGTTACAATGACAGCACGATACAATTAATTTGGGAAAGGTATTAAATACAATAAAACATGGCTGCGTAGCCGGTAGGCGTCGCACCATGGTCAAAATACCGTTTTTTGGGGAAGAAATTTATTTGTTAACCAATTTAAAATACTTTAGATTAAGCAAATGATCATTAGGTAACATTAAAAAAATGGTTATACGATCGATGGCATCGGACGATGCTCCAGAGCTTAATAATTTAATGTTTCGAAAAATCTCTAAAATTTTTATTCCTAATGATTTTGCAGTACTAACAAATAAAAATATGTTCCGCGGTAAGTGAAATCTAGTGAAATGATACACCAATTTGAAAATATAATAATTAATATATACGATATGAAAAATATTGGTGAAGTTTATATTTTTAAACATTTTTAATATCACAAACGAAACTCAAGTCGTAAATTTGTCAACAGAGTAATGCACGATGCAGACACGTCGCCCCGAGCTAGTGGCATAGCCAGACTATGGCACCCCTATATTAAGAAATATTGTGAAGCGGAAAGAAGTGATATTAACCTTTCCGTACCTGAAAGTAAAAGTCAAATGTACGATCTGAAGGGGGGATCGCAGTTGCCCCATTTGATCTTGATTATTAAAGCGTTTTCTTAACATAATCTTTGCTAATTTGTTTTTTGTAATATTTATGGAGAATTCATAATTTTTCTGTAATATTTATCTAAGATATAGCACAAAACTCGGGGCGACAATAGAATTCTATTTCAGAACGCGAGTGTTAAGCATAGTTTAAGCCATTTCAAGCAACAAAGTTTTGATTTTAAATGGTATTACAGCAAAGTGATACTGAGCGTATCCAGCTGCTTATGGTTATGGTATTAAGACTCAGCACTCAAAATGGCGCTAAATGCCACTTTGTAGCATTCTAATACAAGCGACGCTACACATTATTAATCTGTTATTTTTCTATGGGTAGTTGGGAAAATGTCCAAGGTATCTAGTGAAAAACACATTTAAAATGTTCAAAACTATATGTAAGATATAAGAAAATATCACTAAAAGTGGGGTTTATAAATCAACGAAAGCATTTTTGAACGTTTTACTTAAAGTTCCAGTATGCATTTCATAAAGAATTTATAAGATTACAGTAAAATAATTGTATTCACTGGGAAACCTTAGACATTTTCCTAACTATCCATATAAAATTAACAGATACACCATTTGTAGTTTTGTTTGTATTAATATACTAAAAAATCGGTTTTTATTTGTTTTTTAATAACTTTTATTTTTTCTTATTTGTAGGTTTCATGACCATGGTGCGCCTGTTAGTGGACGTGGAATCTCGGTTCTAATTAATTAACGGCGGGTAAGTGCAATAGCTGGTTTATTGCCGAAAGTATTGGCGAACATGGCGAGTATGATGGCGGCAACGTGGAAAAAAGCCACGGTCTACTGCCTATTTTGGGAAAAATAATACAGAATATATTCATTGAGGTAAATTAACACTTTATTTCAAAAGAATATGAAATTTACGGAGATCGCTCTGTTAGGTTGATTAATATTTTTAACAAGGTCAGCAGTAAGTAACCGTTCTTCCAAAGTTAATATTTTTTCTATAATATTTTACACTTGATTGTAAAAACATGACTCGCAATACTGTTTCCCGTATTTTTTTGGCTGAACTGAAAACTTCTAAGATTCTTTTGATGGTCAAAAGTCTAGTTTAGAAAATGGACAAATTCATCACTATTTGAAACCCTAAGAATTTTTGGTTTCAATTTGAATATTAAAAAAAAAAAACTGAGTTCAAGCAGTTTTGGCATATAAATAAGGCATTGACTAATGATAGTTTGAACTATTCTCCAAACGTCTAAATTTATTTGCTAACTTAGTGAATAGAAAAGAATTGAAGGTTTCGATTTGGCCGATCATTTTTATTATTACAGGCAATTCAAAGTCCAAAGGAGTATGCAAAAACTTGATGAAGATAATACAAATACGAAGGAACTTTATTTTTATTTTTCAAAGGTCGTGAAATGTATTTTTTTTTATCAATTTTACACAATAAACAAAAAAAAGATACAGCACTTGATGCTGGTGAAAAATGTAGACTGTTAGTTAAGTATTTTAAAGGGTACTCGATGGTTAATGTATGCAAAGCAATGCAATTAATTATTTAGTACAAATATATATAAACAATCACTTGCCTTACAAATACTGCAATTGTTACACTATTTTTTTCTTGATTTATTCATAAAACGCATAAGATAGTCACAGTTATGTTGATGGCAGTCACAACGAAATTTAATTAGTCATTGAACGAGAGTGTTAGCATTGCAGGAAGTCATTCTACCAAGATCATTCAACGCAGCAACCGATAACGGTGTGGATACTACAGGCGGAGCGTATTACTTCGAGGAAATATCGAAATTACCCAATGTTGAGCGTTTATCCAACATAATTTTAAAGTAAGAGAGTAATAAAATAAAAATATGTATATTAATAATTGAAATAAAATCAATAATTTTCAACGTAAATATAAAACAGAAAAAATTAACGGTCGCGACCGAGGCTCAAACTCGGAACCTCTACTCTATCCGGGAGATAGAAGACAAGACTTAAATGTGTTTTTCGTATTTAATGTCCCTTTTCCATTTGAAATCGGTGTGCCCAGGCGTCGCTACGCTACCCAGTTTTAAATGTTAACCATCCTATTTGCTTTCCGCTTACCAATAATACAAAACGAATAATATTCCACTAAACAAAGACACAAAGCACCCAAACAGATAAATAAGTATTTGAATAATACTTTAAACATCATCAATTTATTACACGACCACTAAATAATGACTCTGGTTTTTCGGTACCAAAATATTTGCACCAGCTCTTTGTCCAAGCCGGCCTTAATAAGTTAATAAGCCATTATTTTAAAACAACGAATATGTTAATATCATTAATTAGTTCCCTGGATGTAACTTTTGCGAAATAATAAAATAATATAAGCAGGTTAATGGGTTAACGCGACGAATTAATATATGGCTATTCGCTTCCGATTAAAATTGATTGGATGGGATGCGGTCAATCAATAATTGGAAAGGAAAATGAGCTCGGTATTATTATTTTTCCGATAAACACAGATGAAAGTATGTACGTACCACCACGTTTTTAATCCACAAACGTATTTTTTAACAAAAGCTTATTAATGTAGAGACACAGGTAATGACCATGCAATGACATCGTCACTTCGGCAATTAGCTCGTTTTTACATTGTTATTAATGGTAATTTAATGGTATTTGCCATTCAAATGTAAAGAAAAATTGAAAAAATTTAGTAACTGATACGTACATGGAAAACATATTCAAAAGGCTTAGCTAGCATGCGATAGCTGTTATACTCGTTGATTGTTTTCAAACAAAATCATGGTGGTATTAAATATAAAATCAATTTTCTCGGTTCAATAATGCTTTAACGATACTTGTGTGATATAGGCTTACCACTGACAGATCCAATATTACCTATGAATCTTTCTAATAATGAATACAATGGAGTTCTCAGTGACAGGAACAGAGTGTGAGGTCGATAGTCTAATCATTGCGCTAAATTCCCCATCAAGATTTACATGTTATCTAAAGGCAATTTCGCATTGTATAATATGCACTCAGCATTGTAAAATCAAACCAATCTTGGCGAATATTGTTCCAAGATTGATCATGCATTAGTATTGATACCATTGACTATCAAACCAAATGACAAAAAAGTATACAGGTAATTAGAAAAAGACCTAAGGTTTTTAGTGAATACAATTCGTTAACAGTAATCTTTTAAACTGTTTATAAAATGCATAACTACTAGAATTTTAGGTAAAACGTTCAAAAATGCCATTGCTGGTTTTCAAACTGCACCGTTAACTGAAATTTTAGTGTGTTTTTCATTTTTAAATTTTTTCATATTTAAAGGATTACAGTGAAAAATAATGAATTTGCTAGAAACCTTATGTGTCGGACGTGAGAGCCAATATAGCAGTGCCTTCGACAATGTATAGCTATTAAGTTAGATTTAAGATTTTTTTAATATCATTTATAAAAAATAATAATATTAGTTCATCAATAATTTGAATATACTTTTCCCCCGGCTAATTAGGTCACAATGACACAAAGAGATAACCCCGTAGGGCTGGAGCCGCTAAACTAAGCCGGGTAGTACCGCGAAAGTGGGCTGTTCGCGGCCGACCAATCACGGACCGACCGGATCAACCCTAGGGATAATTTACCTTGAAAAATTAACCTTTCGAACTTTGTCACGGGAGTTAAGCTGATATCACGACTTAATAAATTATATCATCGTGACGGACTAACTTTCCGCCTTCTAGTGATTGTAATAAAAAATGTCTAGATATAAGTATAACAATGTAATTAGCAATTAAGCTCACAATAGTGAGCCCAAATAATATGTTTGTACTTTGCGTCTTAATTTCTGGTTTTAATAAAAATTATGAAGAGGTGAATTGAAGTCAAGGTTGTAGCTGGTAAAAAGGAAAAGGGGATAGGCTAAATCAAAGTCTCCCCCAAAAATATTTGCCGGCTAGGGAGATCGGGAAAGGGGAGATGAAAATCTCCCATACAAAACTCCCACACCCCGGCATCGCGCTTCTCGGTCAATTAAATATTGCACAAAAACGAGATAAAAAGAAGATCACCAGCATCCTCCGCCAGCATCACCCACCTTGACTTCACTTCGCTCTCGACATCGCCTTCAACTTGACTCTTACCTTTCTTTGACCATCGCCTGCCCCCCTGGACCGCCTGACTACCCCTCTCTGGACCAGACCCGCAGCAACCTCACTTAGAAGCAGAACCCCGCAGTCAACCCCAGTCGTCTCGCATACAACGAGACCGACAACTTGGAGAACTTCGTAGATTGGGAACGCCACCTATACAGTTTACTTGTGTGCGCTGTTACGTCGGGTACACCTTAAGCATTTTTCTAACTACCCATAGAAATTTTACAGATAAATAATTTGTAATATTGCTCGTATTAGAATGCTATAAAGTAAAGTTAAGAGTCATTCTTGAGTGACCCTTAATATTTGAGTTTAACCCTTATGTGACTGAAGAAAATTACACCTTTTTAAAATTAATAGAAGGTTTCTTGTACAATATATCATTTACTAAAGTTTGCTGGACCACTTTTATGATGCAATACATTTCGACTCAGTTCAAGACTTAAGGAAGTGGGTAGGAATTTTACTCAATAACATCTTTTCTTTGAGTTTTTAATTGAGTTGGTGATTAAAAATAGTATTAAGGATACAGGTGATGTACTTTGAACACAACAGTACATCATATTTATCATTTAAAATAAGATAAAATAATAAATAAATACGGACAAGCTTAAAAAAATCATATAAAACACATGAGGGTACCCTTTCAGTCATCAAAAGTTGTAAATTATACTTATGCGTTTTCCGCTAACATACCACCTTCCACATATCCAACAGTTATGTTCAATTGTTCATTTTCACCATTGTGGAGAAGTCAGGAAGTTTTGGCCGGTTAGACTTACTGGAACATTAAAAAAATCTATGTTGAAAATCGAAGAGGGTACCCGGATACCCTTTCAGCCACATAAAAGTCAAATTCCTCATTACCTCAGATGATTTGGTTGAAAGTAGGTGCAGTAAAAATTTATTTTTATTCGATATTACACTGTCTTCAAAATTATTTATCTTCGAAAATTATAGATAGTAGCACTTTGGTTTATATCTACCACGTGCAAGGAGTGTGTAAACAAGATGTCACGGTATTAATACTAGCAGATAAATTTATACACAAAATTCAAATTAACTTAAATAAATAGTTTATTGTCATAAATGAAAACATATTTTAAAATTGAAATCAGAACTAGATAACGAGTGAGAAGTTTTTTGGATTTTGAGTTTTTTAATAAAGTTTTAGAAAATTTGTTTACGTTCAATGTAATAATTTTTCACATAATAAATTAATATAACGTGAAAAGGATAAATAATGGGTTTCGCCATAGTCCCTTTGAGGGGATTGTATACATTCGTATGCCTCCTTAACGATATGTTTTTAATTTTATAATTTCCAATATTGTTTTGGGAAAAAATGCACTATAATTTTAAAACATAAATACAGTGGAAACTGTTCTCTCAAGAAATGTTATTTTCGCACTCGTATTATAACCAAATTTCACAGATGTTATTTATTTGAGAGAACATACTACCCTAGAAATAAATCGAAAAGGAGGGATTCAAAAAATAAAAATGAAATACGCTGAGACCTAAAAAAATACTTTGCATTCATTCACATTATATAAAATTGCGGAAAAAATAAAATAACCGTTTAGTTAGAGGTAGATGAAAGAAAAATGAAAATAACATATGTTTTCATCAACATAAATTCAAAATTTATTGCAAATACAGCCACAGAGCCATCGTGCTTATCGGCCTAGTGTCAAGCCGCGACTGAATTTAAACGACGTAACTCGAAAGGTGGAACGATAAAAAATAATGTGTGTTAACGGCCTATTGAAGGAACATAGGGTCGAGTTTGCTGTAGCAGCACTAAAAAGGGGTGTTCAGTAAGACATCTAAATTTTAATTAATTTTGTGAAAATGTTACTATAATCCCAATTTTATTAGAGGAATTTCCCAAGAAGTAACTAATTCATTCCAGAGATAAATAAAATCTTATTCTGACCATAAGGATCTGTTTCCATTATTTAAATGTAAATTACTTACATCCCGAGTGCATCATGGAAAAACATTTGAAATCATATTTACAGATTCATCAGAATTAATAAAAATGTAAGCTTGGGAAAACTCCTGGTTTTCGGAGTGCTAACCAGCCGTATTAAATTGAATAAAATTTATTAAACCAATTCAAAGCGTACTTTATGCCCGTATTTAACTTCTTAATTTAACCTCCGATAAATAGTGAATACATATTTATAACAAATAGGCAATATTTACAAATCTGAAATGATTATAGATAGCGCGGAACAAGGGACATTTGGGTTGTAAGGGCCCATTCACTTCCTTTCCGCCCTCGACGCTCCCCTTCCCACCCCCTCCCCCCATCCCCCCCCGCCCGCTGGGTCCGGAGCCTAGCAGCTTACGTTGTTTAAAGTGGTCAGGTCGGTACCTCCGGCGACTGATTTATGTGTTGAGATCTGGGAAACACTTTAATCAGATTGAATGGGAGAGGTAGTCTCGCTACGACTCTATTTACCACTCGCGTTAAAGATGCCTCCCCGGCCGCTGGCCCCTCCAGCTCCGCCTGGAGTGTTGATTCGGATTAAACTGCCCGATACCGTTCATATCAATGGGTAATTGGAGAAATAATTAGTTCAGGGTAACAAAGCCTTACTCATTTTATGAGTAAACCTTAAAAAATATCTTATTATTATTTATAAGATGTGGCTACAAAAGAATCTTTTCCGGTTTATCTCAAATGGTGATAAGATTGGATAACTCTGTCGTGATTTTTAATACGAAACAATATCGTGGCTGGGAGGTCGTGAAGCTTTTTACCACGTATAATACATACACTAGTCCGTCTGGTCTTAAAGGCTGATACATTAAAAAGAAGACATTATTAAAATAACAGTTAAATAAATTACTACAAAAATAAATAGTTTGAAAACAAAAGAAAATCGATTTTCTGCATAAATAAACTTTACTTACACTATGGAATATAAAAAAATGTCAAATCTTAAAACAGCACACAAATACAAGGAACACACTTTGATTTTTTTTTGAGGATTTGTGGTCGTATATTTTAAACTCATTTTATCATTTTACAATAATTTGGAAATCAAAACAAATATTTAAGATTTGAAAGCTTGTGCTTTGAGTATGTTCAAAACAAAACCATTTTATGGTATAACATTTGACAACAGTTTTAATGTTGAAAACACAAAAAAAATCCTTTCACATTTTCCTAAGCAAATTAATTTGAATGTGATAATCATATCTGTAAGAAATTAACCGTTTAAAATAACGAAAAGGTCTCCAAGCTTATAAACTGCCTTGACCATAATCTTTTAACCGCTGAATAAAAAATCAAACACAAAGTCTTATAAAAGTTTCATGAATGGTCACTAAGAAGGTTATAAAAATTAAATCAGTCTCATAAACAGTCTCTGTAATCGTCTTATTAGAATGAAACTTTAAACATGGTCCAGTAAATAGAAAATATATTTAAATAAAGATTATTGGTCACACGAACAGTCTCATAAAAAATTTTGTTAAAAAACCCTTTGAAAAATCTTCAATAATCAATTAAAAATCTTGGGAGAATTATTTCACTGAGGGTCAGCACTCAAAAATGACACTAAACGTTATTTTCTAGCATTATAATACAAAAAAACCTACAAATGATGTATCTTAACATTTTTTATGGATAGTTAGAATAATGTCTGAGGTGTCCAGTGAATACAATTTTACAACCATAATCCTTTAAATTCTATGAAAAACCAGAAAAGGCATTTTTGAACCTTTTACCTAAAATTTTAGTACGCTTTTCATGGATAATTTAAAAGATTATTGTTTAATAAATGTATTCACTGGAAACCTCAAATATTTTTCTAACTATCCATAAAGAATTAACAGATTAATCATTTTAAGTATTGCTTGTACTAGAAAACCAAACAGTGGTGCTGACCCTTAAAATATCAAAACTTTTTTATCAATAGTCTTATAAAAAAGCTAGGTTAACAGTGTCATAATATTTGTTTGAAAAAGGTTTATACAAAATGTTTTACATCAATATATATCTATGACCCAGAACCAAACTGTACGTCCATGTTTTGTGATTTTCACTTGTTCGTATTGAACGCTTTGATTTTTAGTCCTCTATAAAATGTGGATCATAAGAAGTCCTCACATCTCTTTGAAATAAAAGTATACCTTACAATAAAAATGCTAAAAGTTTTACATTCTCGTATGAAAATAACATTTTTCCAAAATTTCTCCCTTGAATAATTTGGATTAGTGACTTAGTACAGTTTGATTCTAGCGTACAAATATGAATATATGTATCCCACACACATGAAAAAACTTATTTTAAACACCGTTTTAATAGTCTTACTAATATAAATTATTTTATATCTAGTGAAGATCATTTTAATTAGACTTATAACAACTCTTTTGACAATACATTTTTAAAAAACATTGTAAATAGTATTCATTAAAAATTAAATCTCATTCAAAACAAGTTTTTCACTGAAATATCCTTGTTTAAAGTTAATAATTCTCGGCTGATAAGAATTTCTCAATCTCTACCCAAAAGGTATTGAAGCTTACTGCCTATTTCACCTACATTAAAAGCTGTTTATATTAATAGCATGTAACATTTATATTTTAAGTCATTATTTTTTCGTATGTGTAGTTAAAGGTTATTGCCAGTAGACATGTTTTTTACACTGTATACTACTTCTCAATAAATCATTAATCTTACAACAGAATCGTATTCACATCGGATTTATACATTTCTTATTAAATTATGAGAACAGTTCTGGATATCGCAACCATCTCTAAATGGGTTTCTATCATACTATCATTTTTATGTATTAATAACTAAATAATTCTAGCTGGTATCTAGACAGCTATTTAAAACTTAATACGTTCTGATTAATACGGTAAATGACCTTATAATTAGATTTATTACAAGTATTCATAGTCAGTTCAGGTATATTCATACATATTCTATATATACTACACAAATCGATATATACATACGTAAATCCTACATTGGCTGCCAAATTTCAAGAATTATAAAGAATCTTTGTATTATGACTAGACTTATGCGGTTTCAATAGCATTATGAATGTATTTTTACCCATTTTTATTTATATATCAATATGATTATACTTACTTTATAATAGCATGGTCAGCTCTTTTAAGTGTTTCAACAAATGAAATCTGTAGACTGTTATCTCAAGAAAAAAAAAATTACGTGTTTAATATTTGCCTCTTTAGACTAAGCAGTTGCCTAGGGTAAAATGTTTCAACCTTCGTCACATTTGACTGATGATCAAAAAACGATCAGTGCCATTTCAATTTTTCAACCGCCGAGTCTCTTTAACATCATAATCAGCCGTCAAGCTTAACAGCTTAACCGTTACGTTTGATGCCTGATCACAATTACTAGATCAATATCTGAAGCGGGCCAAGAATCGGCGTTTCATGTAACGGAGCTTAAGACATCCCGACCAAAGGTCTAGTTATCTGAACCACATATTACATCGTCACAAATCGAAAAGCAGCACCATTACATTTTTTTTGCTATTGCCACTTCAAATAGTAGCCCATTGACGGCCGAATCTCGGATTATCTCAGAGTTTTTTTATTCCACTCCAGCAGAATAAGTTGAAATATTTGAAATGGCGTTAATAGTGTTTTTGTGACTACGTCAAATTTGACGTTAATTCAAATACCTAGGGTTAAGACCTAGGCAAATTTTCAATTCTTGCGCTGGTGCAATTTAACTTCGTAATAAGTCTATCTCTTCTTCAACCCCATCTCTTTCTACGTCGTTGGATTCATAAATCTTCATTTCTTCATCTAATCCCTGCGAAAAGTAAAGATTTTTTAAAATTTGCATGACTAAGAGAATTTGTTGACT
>JAGWCC010001431.1:0-47092 GCA_022651775.1 Drusus annulatus
AGGGCGATATGTAGCTGGTCCTTTATACCATAAGCCATACGTACCTTGCTGTGGGCAATAAAATTTGTGATCTAAATTATTCAAGGGAAAGCTGGAAATCATTTTCCCTCTGAACGACTTGATAATTGTTTTAATGGAATAGTACAACATCACTGCTCCCACTATTGATATGCAAAAAAGCAATATGCGTATAAGTGTTACATTCATTTTTCTAGAGAAATAGTATTACGTAAGTAGTCGGCAAGATTTAATTTAACATTTTGTAAAACTTACCACCAAGACTTGCTGGCTTATTTTAACACAGAGTAAAAAGAGTAAAAAAGAGTTTTTCGCTCGAGTTTTCCGCAGTAGGACTCTTTTTACTCTGTGTTTAAATTCAATTAAAAGAACCGAGCGAAGCGAGTTGCAAAATGTTAAAACAAATATTGCTGACTACTTAGTGCGATGTGCGTATCGTTAAATCGTAAATCGAATTAATAAATTAACAGAAAAAAGAACGCCAAAGCCACAACGCCCATCACAAACACAAATCCATATTGTTGTAATTGACCCGATTGCAAACCTCGGATCCCAAAAGAAACTTTATTGGTGATGGTGGCCAATAGATCCATAAAAGCATCAATTACATGACGATCGAACCACGCAATGGGTCGGGATACATATTGGAACAATATATTTTTGGTGACAAACACATACAATTCGTCCATGTAAAATTTCCGATAAGCCGATTGATACAATCCAGCCAAATTGGCGGCCATGGTGTCGGGCCAATGGCTTTCTTTCCGATAAAAAAGAGTTGCCACGCCAATTCCCAATACCGCAATACCGATAGAAGGTAAGGCAATAGCCCATTCGGTTTGAATATCGAAAGCCATACCGTCCGAAGTCACCAAAGACGCAAAAGGAATGAATCCGGATAACAAGGTGGCTATAGCTAAGAAGATGAGTGGAATACTCATTGTTTTAGGTGCTTCGTGTGGTGGTGCGCATATGTGCGGTCGGTACCCCAAAACACCAAGTAATATAATCGGAACATGTAAAAGGCGGTTAAACCCGCAACAATATACTCGATAGCAAAAATAAATTTATTGTGTTCGAAAGCGACCACCAAAATTTCGTCTTTACTAAAGAAACCCGACAGTGGCGGAATGCCTGCAATGGCCAAACACGCTATCAGGAAAGTAGCATTGGTGATGGGCAAATACTTGCGTAAACCACCCATGTCGGTTACGTTATTGCTGTGCACTGCATGGATAATGGCACCTGCGCCCAAAAACAGCAAGGCTTTAAACATAGCATGTGTGAAAAGATGAAACATAGATGCCATAAAACCCAATCCGTGGTGTCCACCGTATCCCGAAACGCCCAAAGCCACCATCATATAAGCAATTTGCGACATGGTAGAGAACGCCAATATCCGCTTAATATCCGTTTGCGTACAAGCAATAATGGCCGCAAAAATGGAACTGAAAGCCCCCACATACATTACTACTGTAAGCGCATCGGGTGCTACCAATGCGTAAAGCGGAAATAAACGCGCCACCAAATATACGCCAGCCACTACCATGGTGGCAGCATGAATTAAAGCCGATACCGGTGGTAAAATTTCCATGGCGTCGGGCAACCAAATGTGTAGTGGAAACATGATTGATTTACCTGCACCGCCCACAAAAATGAGTGTCAGGGCAAGTGTAATTACCGAACATCCCATAAAGGTGGCGGTAACAGGGTGGGTGATAATAACCCCTGCAGGGTCGGTAAGTTGAATGAAATCGAAAGTGTGGGTATAATACGACAGCAAAAGGATCCCCAAAAGAAATCCAAAATCGGCAAAACGTGTCACAATAAAAGCCTTTTTCGCGGCCAATACTGCCGATGGCTTTTGGTAATAGAAACCAATCAGTAAATAGGACGACAATCCCCACCAGCTCCCAAAAGATATACATCTGGAAGATATTGGTAGCCACCACCAAACCCAACATCGAGAAGCTGAAAAGCGAAAGAAAAGCATAAAAACGCTGATAACCTTTTTCACCCGCCATGTATCCCATACTGTAAATGTGTACCATCAGCGACACTGTGGTGATAACTACCAACATCATTACCGAAATGGGATCAATCAACACACCCATGTCGATATGTAAATGATCGGTAAATCGCAACCAAACCTGTTGGAGTGCCACGATTTTGGGATATGCCTCAGTGGCTGATGTGGCAGTAAAATACAGATAAGCGGTTAGATACGACAGCAATGCCGCCACACCCATGCCCACAGTACCAATAATGCCTGCCAAGGCGGGTTTCATTTTATGACCCAATAAGCCGAGTACGAAAAACAGACTTAAGGGAATTACTAAGATGGCGATGGTGAATGTAAAATCAATCATAAATATGTGTTTTCTAATTTGTTAATTTGTAACAAGTCAGTACACCATCTATGGCATAAATAGTCCTAATAGATGGGGCTCCTTTTGTGTTTTTATCAATCAGTTGTATCCAATCTAAATGATCGTCTGCTACTGCTTTTCGCCACCTGTCTTCGCTTTTCTCATCACAAGCAATCCCCACAAGTACAATACTGTCATTGTGTTGAATCTTTTTATAAAATTCGACAAACTTGGGAGACGTTTGTCGACAAGGACCACACCACGAACCCCAGAAATCAATCATTACGTATTTGCCCTTGAAATCAGTCAGTTTCACAGGTGTTCCTGTAATGGACGTTAATTCAAAATCAGGAGCGGTTCCCCCTACGCTAGTGGCAATGGAGGCGTCTATAAATAATCCCAATTCTTTCCCCATCACCGTTTGTTGTACACGGGGAGTAAGTGCTTGAAACTTATTTTGATATTCAATGAGACTCTTTCTTGAATGATGATCGAAACGCAATAATTCGGCAGAATAAGCTACATCAGGATGTTGGTTGACAAATGCCGTTTGCAGAGAATCGCCTATTGTATTAGACTTGCGAAGCATTTGCATGCCTTTTTCCTCTTCACCTTGTTGCAATAATTGTATAGCTTGCGCTTGCAATACCGCTCCTTCTTCTCTCTTTTCGGTAATTTTTTGCATATCTGGCATGTCATATAAACCGCCCTTAACATGCAAATTTCGCCAATCGTCAGCCTTGCCTTCAATATGCATTTTGCTATAATCCTCCCTGTAAAGCATAAACCTTTCACCCTTATCTACCTTCTGATTAAGATATTCGGTGGTAGCAATGGCATCGTTTGGTAAATAAAAAACGAATACAGATTGATCTGTGAGAGTGGAAGTAAGGGTAAATTCGCCCTCTTTTGTAACATGTGTACTGTCTAATATCACACAATTAAGAGCAGTAAAAGAACCAGTAGTCAACACAATCCGTTGACCAACTTCTAATCCAGTTACTTTTCCAGTAATGGTATTCACTTTAGTTTCGGTGCAAGCACCAAAAAGGCCTAGTAAAGCAACAAGGGTTAATAAATGTTTCATTGTTTTTTGTTTTTATTTCTAATCCAACTACTTTTCCAGTAATGGTATTCACTTTAGTTTCGATGCAAGTACTCAAAATGCAGAATAAGGCAAGAAAGGTTAATAAATGTTTCATGATTATTTTTGCATTTATTTTTGAGTTTCGATTGCAATTGAGGTATCGTCACTTGAATTCTCTAGAAACAGTTTTGGAATGGACTCAATAGTTAAAACTATTTCTGTATTCAAGATCAAAGGTAATGAATAATTTCGAAGTAATACTTTTTGATTTATCTCACCAGCTACTCGCTTCGCTCGCTTTTGTTTCACGCACTGCATCAGCTCGAACACCTTAAAAAATAGACACGAATGAGTAAAGTTAGGCACACAAAGGCAGGATTGATCATATCGGTCAAATGTTTGAGCCATGAGCAATATTTCAGATGAATGAATGTGTCAATAAAAAAATGAATATTGCCGTGTTTTTAAGGTAAACCTAAGTATGAACAAAAATGCAAAACACTGTAAATCGATACGATTTACAGCGTTTTTTATTTGTACGGTGCCTTATATTCATATGCCTCAAGAGCTCTAAAATAACTGAAACGAAAACATTTCGTATTGGAAGGATCTAATAACTCAAAATCGTTTGTCTAGGATTTTTCGGAGTGGACTCAATGTTTGAGTATTTATTGATGTCTCGAACTACTTATTTGTACTGTAAAACAAGATTGTCGAATTTATAATAAACATCATCATAACGTGTGTCAGATAAAATTGTTACATATTTAAGCACTTCGCTTTTTTTTATAACAACTATACGATCAGTATAGAATTTCTCTACATCGGACTTTTTTGCACTCTCATCAATAAGTATTGATAATGTAAACTTATCCGCAGGTTTAATTTTTCGAATAAAATTGCACCCAATTATAGTAACTTGATCTTTATATAAAAAATCACTTAGAACTTGTATCAAAGAAAAGTCTCCTTTTACTTTAAAGAAATAATAAAAGATGCGACCTTTTTGAGATACATTTACAATAGCGTCCTCCGACAGCCAGAATAAATATAAATCATTCGTGTTGTTCATTAACGTAATGGTTAGGATATCGTGATGACCGACCTGTTCTGTGCAAGGTTTAAAAGATTCCTGACTGTAATAAAAATTATTCCTATGTACTACAATATCAATCGAATCAGATAATGCATAAAGACTATTAACCAAGCAAAGTGTTAAAGCTAATAATAAATTCCTTTTCATTTCATGTTATTAACGGTTCCCCTTATTAGTCGTTTGTTCGGTTATCTTCGTACTCTCGAAAAAGAGGGGAACATCACCATCACGTATGGCGGACCTTCAGACCTCGCCTCTTATTCAACAAAGATTACTCAAGGCTTGTTGATGCAATGGTTAAAAATCGTTTCCTTTCCTTTTATCTAATTCTACTTGTTATATTGGATCGAACCATTTTTTACGTTTAATCACTTCAATCAAATGCGAAACTTTTATCGGGCGTCGTCTTTTTTCAAACAAAAGAATACATCTCCACCAACTGCCTTTCACAAACCAAGTGTGGTAATCAAAACCTGTTAAATCTACCTTCATGTATTCTTTCAACATGTATTCAATATACTCATGCCGTGGTGTGTCATTGACAATTGTGTCAAGAGTAATGGGTGTCAGAAAACAATTTTCAATACAGCCCATTAGCCAACGTTCATTTTCTTCTTCCTCGGTTAAAACCTCTAAATAAGTGGGCGTGAACCATTGCTTACATTTGGCCACTTCCAGCATGTGTTGAACAGTTACAGGAGGGACATTTTCACGATACTCGCCAAAATATAACGCGTATTTTAAAGTGTCAAAGTTAACATGAAATTCCTTCTCAAAATACTCTAAAGCTTCATTTACTGGCTAATCACATTCATCAAAATTCATATCCCCATTAATTGTTGTGTTGGGTGTAACTGGAATGTCGAAGTAATGTTGTTGAAAAAAGTCATAAATTCGCTCCTCTAAGTCTTCACTATTTCGGATAGGGTCGAACCATTTCTTACGCCTAATCACCTCCATGAAATGCAATACCTTCAAAGGCTGTCGCTTTCTTCGTTTGCCTTCAAACCAAGTGCAATAATCGAATCCTGTTACATCAACTTGATAGCCTTCTAAAAAACGAACCAGTTCAGCTTCACTCAATGTTATTTTTTTCGAATATTTATTCGTCTCCGTATACTTTGTAATGGGGTGTTCCCTATATTGTTGAAAATAAACTAAAACTTCTTCTTCCATAATTTTGGGAATTATATTGACCGAATCTATTTTATGTTAACTTTATGAAATCAAGATTCTCAAAATGATCCACATTTTCCAAACGCAGTAATTCTTTGTATTCAGGTAATGTGCTATCGATATCTTTCAAAGTATTTTCCCATTTTTCAACCTCATCATCTTCGCTCACATTGTTAGCAATATGGATCTTTTTTGTAGAAAAATTAATACTTGTTATTGAAAGTGGAATAGGTCCTCGATTGGAGTGTACTTCGTGCCCTATTAGTTCGAAGGCATTGTTCTGATAGCGGAATATATAGTCCCAATAACCATATCGACCATGCGAATAATAAATCTGCAAATTCCCTTTTGTGTTAATATAAACCGACATCTCTGGCGCATAATAAACTCCACCATCTTCATATTCAGATGCAAAACACGAAAGGTTTGCAACAATTTGCCGATAACCCCCTCCACCATCATTGAATGCAATGATAATTCCACGTCTATTCCGATCCACAAGTTTGTCAAATTGGTTTCGTTCCCAAGCTTCTTTATCGGTATTTTTTACAATTAGGATATAATCGTCTAGCCCATCTTTATTTAAATCTCCTATAATTTTTTCTTGCTGACAGTATCCTGAAGGCACCAGTTTGTCGGCATTATCGGGACATTTATTATAATCTTCAGGGACTTCGTCTTGATCACCTTCCTCAGAGGCTTCGTATTCCACCAATTCATCTCCACCTCCCTCTTCAGGGACCAATTCATTACTGTATTCTTTTGATACATTTACAGAGGTAGTGACTTCTACCTTTTTTGACTGACAGGCAATAGACAGAAAAAGTGTGATTACGAATAATGTATGTTTCATGTTTGTGAATAAATTTTCTGTAACTAATCTAGTAATCTAAGTGTGACAGGAATGCCGAAGTAATGCCATTGAAAATAATCATTTTATTCTAAGTCTTCACTAATTCAAATAAGGGACATGGTAAGTCATTAAAATGCTTTTTTGAGGATATTTATAGTTTACATATCCTCAAATAGAAAAACAGCGCAAGTTTATTGGGTGTAAATATTGCTTATTTTCAGCATCTCACAGTAAACAAAACGGAGGTAAAACTCGTTATTTGTTTGCTCGGAATGTTTCATTTCCTGTAGCAAAGAAATCCAATATCTGTGCAGCAGCAGCTAATCCTGCATTTACATTGGCTTCTTGTGTTTCGGCACCGATTTTTTTAGTTGTCGAAAAATAGCGTGGTGCAAACTGTAATAATTCGGCATGATTATCGGGCTTCACATCGCTTAGGTATTTAAGATCCGTACGGGTTTGCACAACTTGTAACAAATCGGTCTCGTTCATAATTTCTTTACGAGCGGTATGGATTACGCAAGCTCCTTTGGGGAGCAAATTGAGTAATTGTTGATTGATAGAGCCAATAGTTTGCGCAGTTGCAGGAATATGTAACGACAAATAATCGCTATTATGCATTACAAATCTTCAAGATGAGCCACTACTTGAACGCCTTTTTCTACTTTGCTTGGATCGACATAAGGGTCGAAAGTTGCTACTGTCATTCCTAAATTATCGCCTAATTGCGCCATCAATCGCCCTACAATTCCATAAGCTTGAATCCCTAAACGTTTACCTTTAAGTTCCGACCCTGTACCTGCACCAAAGTTGTTACGGGCGGCAAACACCATCAATCCTAAAACCAATTCGGCTACAGCATTTGAGTTTTGACCAGGCGTGTTCATGGCTACAATTTGGCGCGCACTACAAGCCGCTAAATCTAAATTGTCGTAACCAGCTCCTGCACGTACCACAATCTTGAGTTTTGGAGCAGCATCTATAACCTGCTGTGTCACCTTGTCGGATCGTACAATAAGCGCATCAGCATCGACAACTGCCGCTAACAGTGCATTGACATCAGTATAGTTTTCGAGCAATTTTATTTCTGCACCAGCCTTGTTGATTAAATTGGTAATCTGAAGAACGGCGTCTTTCGAAAACGATTTCTCGGTAGCTAATAATATTTTCATAACTGTTTATCTTTTTTATAAAAGCTTAAGCAATTATGAATTATGAGTTATGAATTATGAATTGCTTCGCACACAGTTGGTGTGATCGGGCAGGTGTGATCGAGCAGACACATAAAACGAGTCCAATTACACCAACCGAATGCGAAGCAATTCGCCAATTCATATTCATAATTCATAATTTTAAAAAGTTCATGTTAATTTACCTTTTCAAATTCACGCATCACGTCAACCAGATGTTTTACGCTATCCACCGCAAGTGCATTATAGATAGAGGCGCGAAATCCGCCCACCAAACGATGTCCTTTAAGACCCACACAGCCCCGCTCTTCAGCAAATTTAAGAAATGCTTTTTCTTTATCGGCATGCGCAGTATCCATTACAAAACAAACATTCATAATCGATCGATCGTCTACCGATGCTGTTCCTTTAAATAGCGGATTCCGATCAATTTCGGCATATAATAAATCGGCTTTCGTTTTATTCAATTTTTGCAAAGCAGGTATCCCCCCTATCGATTCAATATATTTCAATGTTTCGTACATCATATATATTGGAAACACCGGTGGGGTGTTATACATCGATCCTTCTTTAATATGTAGATTGTAATCCATCATAGACGGAATTGGTCGACTTACCTTCCCTAAATATTTTTTATTCAGAATCACAAAGGCTAAACCTGCACTACCTACATTTTTTTGTGCGCCACCATAAATAATGGCGTATTTACTAAAGTCAATAGGGCGCGTCATAATGTCCGACGACATATCAGCAACAATCGGTACAGCTACAGTAGGGTCGGTGTGTAATTCGGTACCATAGATCGTATTATTAGTGGTGATGTGGAAATAGTCAACATCAGCAGGCACTTGATAATCTCTTGGGATTTTAGCGTAATTTGTATCCTTTCCCGAAGCCACCACTTGCACTTCGCCAAAGAACTTCGCTTCTTTGATAGCCTTACTAGCCCATACACCTGTATCTAAATACGCTGCTTTGGTATTCAATGGGTTATAAGGCACTTGTAGAAACTGCATACTAGCACCACCTGCTAGAAAAAGAACATCAAAATCATCTGGGATCGATAATATCCGTCTCCATAAATCTTCACATTCTTTCATTACAGCTTCCCACTCGGGGCTACGATGTGATACCTCTAGTACAGAAAGACCTGTACCTCGAAAATTTTGAATTGAAGCAATGCTTGCAGCGGTGGCAGGTTGAGGTAAAACCGATGGACCTGCATTAAAATTGTGCTTCTTCATGTAAGGGTTTGAAAAAATAAATGTCCAAAATTGCCACCAAAGGTACAAATAATTAATTAAGAATTGATTATTCAGTTCATGCCCAAAATACTGCTATCAGTACAAGCCTCAAGTAAACGAGTTTATCTTACTCTTGAAAATACAGATTTATAGTTCATATACGTTGCCCGTGATTTTTAAGTCGCAATCTTTCATTCTCTCCGTACGAAATAATCCAAAAACACTTGAGCCACTTCCGCTCATCGCACTATAAATTGCCCCTTGCTGATAGAGTTCGTCTTTTATCCGACCTATTTCAGGATGTTGTTGGAATACAGTTTGCTCGAAATCATTTTTTAACAAATGTTTCCATTCGGTTATAGGCAATTGGATAATCGACCTTAAATCGTTTTCCGGAGTAACAGGTTTCACACCCGCATAAGCCGCCGCAGTACTGACATGGATACCTGGTGATACCATTAAAAGCGAATACCCAGAAAGATTAATATCGATGGGTTCCAATATTTCGCCACGCCCTGTTGCCCATGATGCTTGTCCTGATACAAAAAAAGCACAATCGCTCCCCAAACGTTGTGCATAATCAGCCAATTGAAGATCAGTTAAATCCAACTCAAATTGTTGATTTAGATTGATGAGTGTGAAGGTGGCATCAGCCGAACCACCACCAAGACCCGCACCCATCGGAATGATTTTGTGGAGATAAATATCTACTGGAGGTAAATTGAAATCAGTTTGAAGCAATTTGTAGGCTTGTACGCATAAGTTCTGATCAAGACTGCCTCCGATTTTTGTTCCTGACGGAATAAACCGAAATGCTGTACTGGGTACAATTTCCAAAACATCGTTTAACGAACGAATCGGATAAAATACGGTCTCGATAGTATGGTAACCATCAGGACGTTTGGCCGTAATATGGAGACCAAGATTGATTTTGGCAAAAGGAAAACTAATCATAAATTATGAATTATGAATTATGAATTATGAATTATGAATTATGCGAATTAACAGTTGAAAAATGTTCTGCACTTGAAGATCTAAAGAAAATGGCTGACAAACTAGCAAAAATGGGAAAACCGCGACCTTTTACATCTTTTAAACTTATGTGCTGAAAAGCGATTTGGAGACTTCAACTTTTTCCAAAAGCATCTTCAACTTTTCCCAAAAGCATCTTCAACTTTTCCCAAAAGCATCTTCAGCTTTTCCCCAAAGCATCTTCAGCTTTTCCCCAAAGCATCTTCAATAATTGAAAAACTGGTGTTTATTTTGGTATTGCCGAGTATTGTTCACAATGCTAACATTTAAGTGATTAATGTTGTATTAATTCCTGACTCAATTCATTTTCGATTAATTATTAATTGATTATGCCAATACGAGGCTTTTGCTGCAAAAAAGCACTTTCAACTGTTAATTCCCATGAATTATGAATTGCTTCGCATTCGGAAATTAGTATGGGACTTCCGAATGCGAAACAATTCACAATTCATAATTCGTTAATTAATTCGTCGACATACTCCCGCGAGTTAAATAGCCGTGGTATTTTGTTTTGTCCACCCAGCTTGTTTTTTGATTGCATCCATTTGTAGAAGCTTCCCATTGGTACTACATTTATCTGCAAGCAAACTAAAGTCGCATCATTCGTGCGTTTGGCTTCGTAATCCGAATTTAGTTCACAAACTGCGGTATCTAATAATTTGGTAAATTGATTGATATCTTCGGGAGGGGTTTCAAATTCGATCACCCATTGGTGTGCGCCTTTGGTATGCTGCGTCATGAAGATGGGTCCTACTGTGTACTCGTTTACTACTGCGCCTGTTAGTGTACACACTTGTTTTATGGCTGTTTCTGCATTATCGGCAATCAATTCTTCTCCAAAAACATTGATGTAGTGTGCCGTACGTCCGGTAATCTTAATTTTAAGAGGCAACAATGATGTAAACCGAACGGTATCGCCAATCATATAACGCCACAATCCGGCATTGGTACTGATCACCATGGCGTAATTGATTCCCATTTCCACATCTTCCACTGTATATGTTTGGGGGTATTCCTGTCCTATATCTTCGAGTTTTACAAATTCATAAAACACCGAATTGTCTAAAATCAAAAGCATTCCATCATCTGCAGGGTCGTTTTGAATAGCAAAAAAACCTTCCGAGGCATTATAGGTCTCCATGTAATGCATTTGCTGACTTGGGATGAGTTTTTCGAATTGCGCTCGATAAGGTCCAAAAGCTACTCCTCCATGAAAAAACACTTCCAAATTGGGCCACACCTCCAACAGATTTCGCTTTCCAGTATAATCTAAAATATGTTTCATTAACACCAAGTTCCATGATGGCACTCCCGAGAAACTGGTGATATTTTTTCGTACAGCTTGATGTGTGATGGCTTCCAATTTTTCGGCAAAGTTACTCATCAAAGCAACCTTGCGCGAGGGTACACGCAACCATTCGATATAAGTGGGTGTATTTTGAATCAAAATTGCCGACAAATCACCAAATCTAATTCCTTTACCATTTACTGCTATTTCATGACTTCCCCCCAAAGTCAATGCTTTCCCTGTATGCAATCTCGATGCAGGATAATTGGCTAAATACAAGGCCATCACGTCTTTCATGCCCTTATAATGACAATTATTTAAACACTCTTTGCTGACTGGAATGAATTTACTTTTAGCGGCAGTAGTTCCTGATGATTTTGCAAACCACCGCACATCGGTATTCCACAAAACACCAGCTTCGCCTGCCAACATCTGATTAATATAGGGTAGTAAACCTGTGTAATCAACAATGGGAACTTGCCGTTTGAATTGGTCAATCGTAAAAATGGTGTCGAAACGGTATTGTTGTCCGTAAACAGTGTCGGCACCTGCCGTGATCAAATCAAGAAATACTTTTTTTTGTGCTTCAATAGGCGTTTCGCTAAACTGTTTTATTTCGCCCAATCGGTTACGAAATGTGCGAAATATAATTTGATTGATGATAGACATTGTAAATAGTGGTTAGTGATTAGTGATTAGTGGCCTCGCAAGTAGTGGTTAGTGGTTAGCACTACTTGCGAAGCCATTAACCACTAACCACTAACAATTAACCACTACTTATCTATTTCGTAATAATTAGACAAATCGCCAATTTCGACAACTTTGAGTTCGCTTTGTACAACTCCATCTTTTTTAGATACTTCGTAACGCAGTCCCTCGTCGGTTTTGTAAGTATATTGCGATGTAGTAAATTCTTTGTTTCGATTGATTTTATCGAATAGCATTCCTTTGGTATTTCGAGGAATCGTTTGATAAGCGTCAATATTTTCGGGTAGGCTGTCGGTGGCAATCTGATTCATTACATGCAGTAAGGCTACATAAATAAGTTGACGCGCTTTGTTGCGTTGGGGATCGTTGGGATAGCTTCCTGCCTCAATCAGAATGGTACTCCGTTTAGCAATTTGAAATTGTTCGCCAAATGCCCGAGGTTCATAATCATCATTCCATCGTCCTACACCCTCTGGAATATATTCTTGTAATTTTCGATAGATTGAACAAACTACCTGTCCCGCTTTTTTTCGTGAAGGCGACCATGTATTTTGATCATCAATTGGTGGCGCCAATAGCGATATTGTGGCAGGAATGTGGGTTCCTGTACTATAATAACTCTCTTGGTCGTGCAAATTGAAGGCGAAATGTGGTGCAATATCTTGTTGAGCTTTCCATAATATTTGAGACTCGGGAGATGTCAATTTTAAAGCATCTCTATTCAAATCAATATCTAAAGCATTATTTCTTTGCCATCGTTCGGCACCATCAGGGTTGAGCATGGGGATAAAATACAAACTCAACTGTTCCCAAATCAACGATCTTTGGTGTTGGTAGACCGAGTTTTTGGCGCTAAATAAAACGCAACAGATCAAATATTGCGCCTGTGGCTGTACTTTCATTTCCATGCATTTGGCTTTATATAGATCGGCAGCATAGTTATCGGTCATTCCTGAAACATAATCAAGTACACCCAACACTTTCATATAAGGAGTTCCGGTTTCGTTAATAAATTGTTTGGGAATGAGTTGTACGGCTTTCTTTTCCGAACTTTTTCCGCTGATCGCTAGGTTTTAATATAGGTGCTATAAAATGATCTAACAATTGATACATTACATGATAGCCTGCATTTTCGATTTCAACAACAGATCGGTGATTGTAGATATTGGTTCGCGAGAATTGTTCGATATCCCGTAAACTTGGATTGGATTGTTTAATGATTTCAAAAATCGATTGATTAAGGCTGGCATCTAATATCGATTCAAAATTCTGTGCGATTACTTCGTTGGCTTTATAAATCAATAAACCAATAGATTTAGCCCGTAAGTAAGCGATTTGATCATTCCGATCTTCGATATCATTTAGCCTGGCTTTTACTTTCTTACTCAAACTAGGGTCCGAATTGTCAATCAGCTTCAGTAGTATTTCTCTACATTCGTGGTGATCAATAATTCGCAATCGGTGTGCATCTTCTAAATCAATGACATTATAGCAAATGTCATCAGCCGTTTCCACTAACCAAACAAAAGGATGCCGACCATATTCCTGATCAGCCAATTTGCACATCGATGTCTTTTTTCAACAATCTGATCCATGGTCTGAATATCGGCTTTAAAGAACCCAAATTTCTTACAAGCCAATTTGCTTGAATTGATTTTGGACGAGCTACAAGGATATTTTATGATAGACGACAAAGTGGAGTAGGTAAGTCCGAGGCCTCCCGATTCTTTTCCTGCCTGCTGACCAGTGAGACAGCGTATTGCATTTGCATTGCCTTCAAAATGGGTAAAATCGTTCCATTCCTCATCGCTAAACTGTGCGGTAAAACCAGCATTGTCTTTGTTCCTAATAAAATAATCAGCGATAGCATCTTCTCCCGAATGTCCAAAAGCAGGATTACCAATATCATGACACAAACATGCTGAAGCAATGACTTCGGGGAGGTCGAATTGGTAAAAACCTTTACTTTCTTCGGTAAGGTCGTTTTGGTAATTTTGCAGAATATATTGTCCCATAAAACCGCCTAAAGATCGACCTAGTGATGCAACTTCCAAGGAATGTGTAAGCCGATTATGGACAAATACGGTACCAGGAAGGGGGAATACTTGGGTTTTATTTTGTAGACGACGGAAGGCCGACGAGAACACAATCCGATCAAAATCGCGTCGGTATTCGGTTCTTGGATCAATAATTTTATCAGAGGGGGTACTTGATCCCGTTCTTTCCCACGAATATATTTTGTTTAAATCCATTGTGCAATTAATCTTGAAAAATTATGAATTATGAATTATGAATTATGAAACGTAGTTCGGCGTAGCCAATTGCTTCGCTGCGAGTAATTGCTTGCCTTTTAGTCTTGTGTCAATTCATAATTCACAATTCATAATTACCTAGTTTTTATGGCGCAGTTCTTTAGCATCTAAATAAAATACGGTATCTTCGGCAATATTACTGATTCGGTCGCCAGTGCGTTCAATTCGTTTGATAACACCTGAAAAATGAATCATTTCGTAAACACTTTCAGGATGCGCAGTAATATAATCGGCAATTATTTGGGTCGAGTTGGAGTTGATTGTATCAATGATATCGTCCATTGTCAAAACGCGCATGGATATCTTACTTTGCTCTTCAACAAATGCTTGCTCCGCCATTTCCATCATCTGTAAAGCGGTATCCATCATTGTATTGAATTGAATTTTTTCAACAAATTCCGCATCAAATGCTTTCATTTGCGTTTGATTCACAAAAATAGCAATACTTTCGGCGAAATCACCAATACGTTCTAAATTATTGTTGATCTTTTAAAATAGATAGTATCAATCGTAAATCAACAGCAACAGGAGCAAAGCGCGCAATGAAGTTTTCGCAATGAGAATCCACAACAAGCTCTTGCGAGTTCACCGATTTTTCTCGTAAAAATAACTTCTTGCGCCAATTCTTTATCATTGTTGATGACTGCAGTAAAGGATTTTTTTAATTGAGAGCTTACCAAATTCCACATTTTAGTGTGTTGTAACTTGATATTTAATATCTCTTGATCAGTTTGTCGCATGAATTATGAATTTATGAATTATGAATTATGAATTGTTCCGCATTATTTCTCTAGTGCTTGCATTACCCGCGCTTTAACAATGCAACACGCCCCAATTACACCAGCTTGCGTACCTAAACTGGATACTTTTAGTTTCATATCTTGATTGACTAAACCGAGCGAGTGTTTGCGCATGGTAGCTTGCATGGGTAACAAAGCAAAATCGCCCAACTTGGCAAAATCACCTCCTAAAACTACTAAGTCCGGGATTAAAAACATTCAATAAAATTGACATGTATCGACCCATATTTTCGCTTTGTTTGGAAATAAGGTCAATACATAAACTATCTTCTTGTTCGATAACACCCTCTATTAATCGCAAATGCTGTAATGCTAACGGAACTTCATTTACATTGATTAAGGTGTTTTTACCCTCGGCAATAGCCTCCATGTATTGCTTTTGCAAAGCCCAGCCCGAAATTTCGGTTTCTAAACATCCTGTCCGACCACATTGACATAGGATACCATTATTAAACAGGGGCTATGTCCGAATTCGCCTGAATAACCCGATGTACCATAATACAGCTGTCCTTCGCAAATTACCCCAATACCAACTCCCCAACTATAATTTACAAAGATAATATTTCGTTCGTTCTTCACCACTCCTTGATGATATTCACCCAAAGCCATCGCCCTACTATCGTTTTCCAAATAAACTTTTACGCCGATTTTCTCCGATAAAATATCAGAAAGGGCACGTACTTCGGTAAAAAAAAGCTGTGGCTAAATCCTTCTCTAGAATTGATTCGACCAGTAAGATTAATACAAGCCCCTAGAATATGTTTGGGGTCGATTTTGCTTTTAGTAATAAATTTGTTGATCAGTTTACATAATTCGGTTAACGAAGTGGCATCATTTTCGAGTATAAAAGCTGTTTTTAAATCTAAGCAAATAAATTCATCCTTCAAATTTTGGATACCTAAGGAGAGTGAATTACGATTCACTTCGACCCCCAACAAATAGCCACAATTACTAACAACCGTGTAAACGGAGGGTTTACGTCCACCATTATTGTCAATTTTACCAATATCTACAATATATCCCTCGGCGAGCAATTCGTTGACGGCCTTGGTAACTGTGGGTATGCTGGAATGTAATTCGACACTTAATTCAGCGATCGTAGCATGCGGGCAGGATAAAAAATGACGTAATATATTGCGTTTCTGCGTAATCCATTTTGATCCAGACAAAGAATTTTCATTTTTGTTTTCTAATAATTCATTTAGATTCATAATCAATATAATTTAATCCCGTTGAAAGTTGTCAAAAAACAAAGGTAATATAAATTAGTAATTAATGGTTAATGATTAACAGCTATTTCGGCGAATATCGCAAAGGGTACAAGCATTCCAAATCTTCGCAGGCGTGTCTTAGAATTTCTGTAACAGTTCAGCGCCATGATCTAAAGTAAAATGAAGCGAAAACACAACATTATTCGGAGGTATCATGTTGCTGCAATCCCAACACGCCTACTTTACAGACACCACTCTCCCCTATTTATCAAAACCCATAAAGCGAAGCACTCGCTTCGCTCGCTTACGGCAGATAGCACTAAGGGCACAAAGGGACACAAAGGCAGGATCACAAAGAAAAGGGCAGGATTGCAAACACTGTCTGCTCGAATCTTACAAAACAATGTATTTTTGAGTGTTTATTCGTTCGTGTTTATTTTAAAGGTACTCATCGGGCTTCGCAGTGCAAGGGTTGCGAAGGGAAGCTTCAGTTAATTGTTTGCAAATAAGTTATTTGCAAACAATTGAGTCAAAATAAATACTTTAGTGCTACAATAGAGCGTTTTGTCGAAATGCATTTTTGAGTATTTGCACCCCTTGCAAGATGAGGAAAACTTCAGATACTTAATTATTAATTACATTTGTACCTGAATAAGTAAAGATTAGAATGGAAGATACGTTTAGAACTCAACAATCAGCATTTGCAATAAATGCAGAAGACATAGAATCAATCAATCATGTAGCCGATTTATTATTAGATGCAGGCACATTATTATTGTCTTCAGGCGCTCATCTAGGACGTATTGCCCGAAATTTGAATCGGGTGAGTGATACGTGGGGATATACCATTGAAATGGATTCGTGGTATACTGGAATTATTATTACGATTAAAAGTAAACATAGCCCCCTTCAAGTAACCCGATTTAGACGCTGCTCATCACACGGTGTACACTTTGACACCATCAGTCAAGTCAGTTTATTGACTTGGAAAATAGCGGACTACTCTTTAGCGCCTCATGAGTTTGACGTGGAATTACAGAAAATTAAACAAATTACGACACATAGCCGTATCGAAATTTTATTGGGAGTTGGCGTTGCTTGTGCCAGTTTATGCATGGTGTCTGGTGGCGATTGGCGCAATGGCACATTTGCTTTTGTGGCTTCGTTTGTGGGCATGTTGGTACGACAAGAGACGGTAAAACGTAATTTCAATATTTTTATTACCGTTATATTAGCATCTTTTATCACCTCGTTAATTGCCAGTGTAGACGTGCTTTCCAATATAGGTGGCGCATCGCCCGAAAAAACATTGGCTACAAGTGTTCTCTATCTTGTACCTGGGGTACCTCTTATTAATTCTGTTATCGACCTTATCGAGGGTTATATTCCAAGTTCGGTTGCACGCGGTATTTACGCGTCTTTTTTACTTTTAGCCATCGCCATAGGCATTACCTTAAGCCTGTTGCTTCTTGGTTTAGATAATTTTTACAGTCTAAAATAATCCATTATTATGACACTATTTGATGTATTGCAAGATGCTTTTTTTGCATTCTTTATCGCTGCAGGTTTTTCGTTTTTATTTAATACCCCTAAGCATTCCATTTGGGTGGCAGGCTTATTGGGAGCTTTGGGACACGCTACCCGCTTTATTTTATTAACACATTTCGATATGGGAATTGTGGCTGCTACTTTGGTGAGTGCTATTGAAATAGGTTTATTTGCCATCTATTTCGCCCCCATAGTAAATACACCTCCGGTGGTTTTTTCGATGCCAGCCTGTATCACCATGATTCCTGGTTTATACGCCTATCGCACCATGATTGGTTTTATTCGTTTGTCCGACCCTGAATCGTTTATCGGAGATGACCAAGTTATCACAACAACCGCCTATAATTTAACCATCACAGCTTCGTTATTGTTTACTTTGGCTGTTGGAATATCAGTTGTGGTTTTGTTTTTTAGAAAGAAAAGTGTTCGGGAATTGATGCCTAATTAGGAATAAGTACGACACAAGATTTAACGACACACGTATCAAGACTTCCTTACGGGGGCTTATACACTGAATATCAATGTATAACTTGATGTTTTAAGGCATCATGAAATGTTAAACTAAATATCGTCACATACTTATTGAAATTAATATGAATAGCAAGAGCAAGGCACTCGCCTAGCTCGGCTAGCCTATTTCGAAAAGCTAGGTAGTGTTTAGGCACAAATGTGAAAGTGAACAAAATCGCCTTGAACCACTATCTAGCGTTGGCGTTTCACGCCCACCCGCCAAACTCATGTCCGACATTATTGATTAATTAAAATGACGAATACAATAAAATTCGAATTAACTATTGTTTCTGAAAATAAAACATTGATTTTAGATAAAATTAATTTCAAAAACTGTGCATGCATAAATATCTTTATAGACAATAAAAATATTAGGCACATGGTCGATTTTGAGGATATGCTAGTTGTTTTTTTAGAATTACAAAAAAGCGTACAAGGTAGTGGAAAATACCTCATTTTTACTTGTGCTTGTGGTGTTGCTGATGATGGGGGATGGGAATTTATCGAAGTCAGACACTCTGAAGAAAACATTGAGTGGTCTTTTAATAGAGGTAAGCGTTATTTTTATAAATTCAATAAACATTTGTATGTAGAAAAAATTCAAAATCTTATTATTGAGATTTCAAAAATGAAAGGCTATACCTTAATACCCCAAAATATTATATATCCTCTCTATTAAAGTGCCGACAGGAAAAGTGCATGAAATATCTAAGTCGCCACTCAAAATGGTAATCAATTGGGATGATGTGAGGTATTTACGCAATATTTCGAGTACAGGCCAGCCTTTTGAGTAATCGGTATCTACATCATCAAAAGCCATAATGAAAACCTTTTGTCTAATAGTTTCAAGCTGATAGCAACATATTTGTAAAAATTGATAGCCAAATGGTTGGCACCGTGCACTGCGTTATCATTTATCTATCGAACAAGCAAGGTGAGCAAGTGATTTTATTAACATAAACGCAATAATAATAATTTAGAATAAGCGAGTAGGAGTAAATAACCGACTTGTTTATTTAATTCCCACTTACACAGAAATTTACAATTAAATTAACTCATATATTTTGTTTATACAAATAATATGCTTAACTTTGTGGTCGAATTCGGGTATAAGTGTGAATCAATAAACAATAAAAACAAGGAGTATGCATTAAATAAACAACATGATAAAATTTAGCACGAATGGCATTTGATTAATGCTGTTTGGAAGTGTATGTCCATAGGGAATGGGGTCAGTTGGCTCCTATTGATGAAGTGTGCTTTGGTTTCAGCCAATTCTTGAATCGTTTTTGCTAAATCTAAAGGAAAAATATGAAAACAGAAGCCGATTAACAATGATAGACCTAATCAATTAATAATCAACCATAAATGAATTCTGTAAAATAATTAATGCTAACATTAATTCGTTAAATGTTACATAATGGCGTCAAAATGTATACACCGAAAAACAAAGTAGACAAGAAGAGAAAAAAAAATAAAAAAAAAAATAGACCAAAAGGAAGTTGCGCTGTCGCAAACAAACAACATTTGGGGGGATTGATAATTTTTTAAAAAGATACAAAAATGCATAATCAATTAATAATCAACAATAAATGAATTCTGTCGAATAATTAATGCTAACATTAATTCGTTAAATGTTACATAATGTGCGTCAAAATGTAAAGAAATAAAAAAACGAAATGAAAGAATAAAAAAAAAAATAGACCAAAAGTGGTTGCGCTGGCAAACAAACAACATTTGGGGGGGATTGATAATTTTTAAAAAGATAGAAAAATGCATAATCAATTAATAATCAACAATAAATGAATTCTGTCGAATAATTAATGCGAACATTAATTCGTTAAATGTTACATAATGGAGTCAAAATGTATACATCAAAAAACAAAGTAGAATAGAATAGAAAAGAATAAAAAAGAATAAAATAGACCAAAAGGAAGTTGCGTTGTCGCAAACAAACAACATTCATCAAATTTCGATCGATTTTGCTAAACCTAAAAAGAAAAGACGAAAAAATCGAATTAACAACAAAAGACATAATCAACTAATAATCAACAATAAATGAATTCTGTCAGAAATTAATGCGATCAAACTTCGATCGATTTTGCTAAATTTAAAGGGGAAAATAACCAAAAGCCGACGAATAACGAAATACATAATCAATTAATAATCAACAATAAATGAATTCTGTCGAAAATTAATGCTAACATTAATTTGTTAAATGTTAAGAAGTTGAAGATCTTTTGAAGAAAAGTTGAAGATCTTTTGAAGAAAAGCTGAAGATCTTTTGAGGAAAAGTTGAAGATCTTTTGGAATATAAATCAGTTATTCAATCAGTACCGACTCGGCAGCTCTCTTGCTCCTTCCTATATCTCATTTGACTACTTGGTGATTTGAATAAAATTAAAAAGAAAAAAAATGCCGGTCAGAAGTCAGAAGTTACAATATATCGTATTTAGATTTGGCGATCAAAGAAATATTGATGCAGGAGGAATTGTTCCAGATACAGGTACACCCGACAAACCTAGAGTAAATCAAAAATAAAAGGAGGAGGTCATTAGTAATGAATAAATAAGCAACAAGCATTAAATAAACGACGTTATGAACTCGCTATACTTTCGATAAATTATAATGTCACCCCGCTGGGGTTCTGACTAATCTTGGCAATCAATTTCTACAATAATGTCACCCCGCTGAGCCCGATGGGGTTTCGATTATGCCTGGCTACCTAATCAATTTTATTTAAAGAAGTTTGCACCATTTTAAAGATCAATTGCTTGTCAGTCTGATAGCCAAGCATAATCGGAACCCCAGCGGGGTGACATTATTGTAGAAATTGAGTACCAAGATTAGTCCGAACCCCAGCGGGGTGACATTATTATGACAGAATTGATTATCTGAGAATAACATCGTTTAATTACTCTCTACTGCTTATGTTGATGCAATTTTAGAAAAATATGAATATCCTATAATTAATTCATTGATGCTTTTTAATGGTGATATGTTAGTCTTAAATAGTTATTTCATAGGAGGTGAACATAGGATAAATATTTTGTGTAAATCCACAATCAAGAATTTTTTGATTATAATAGATACAATCGTTTTATACAATCAACACAACTCAATAGTACATTTGGTGGTGGTGAAGCTAATGTGGCGGTGTCTTTAGCCAATTATGGTATCCCCACTGATTTTGTAACTCGTTTACCTCAAAATGACATTGCCGACTGGTGTTTGTCGGAGTTGCGAAAATACAAGGTCGATACCCAGCATGTTTTGCGGGGAGGAAATAGAGTCGGTATTTATTTCCTGGAAACTGGTGCTGTAGCACGTGCATCGAAAGTGGTTTACGACCGATCCGATTCGGCCATTGCGACCATACAACCAGGAATGGTGAACTGGCGCGAAGTTTTTAAAAATGCACAATGGTTTCATTGGACTGGTATTACACCTGCTCTTTCGCAAGGTGCTGCTGATGCCTGTTTAGAGGCGATAAAAGTGGCTAACGAGATGGGAATTACGGTTTCGACAGACCTTAATTACCGTAAAAAATTTATGGAAATATGGGAAAACTGCAGATCAGGTAATGCCGGAATTGGTGGCGGGCTGTGATGTAATTCTAGGAAATGAAGAAGATGCCGAAAAGGTATTTGGTATTCATCCCGAAGGGTTTTGATGTTGCACATACTGGGGGCGAAATTGATGCAAGCCAATTTGAGTCGGTGTTTAAACAAATGATGGTTCGATTTCCCCGTGCCCAAAAAAGTGATCATCACTTTGCGAGGGTCTATCAATGCCAATCACAATACATGGGGAGGATGTTTGTATGCAAATACGACATTGTATCAATCAAAACGCTATGATATCACACACATTGTAGACCGTGTGGGAGGTGGCGATTCGTTTATGGGGGGACTTATTTATGGTTTGATCTCCTATCCTGACAACCACCAACGGGCATTGGAGTTTGCGGTAGCAGCATCTTGTTTGAAACATACGGTATATGGCGATTTCAATTTAGTTTCGGTCGCTGAAGTAGAACAATTAATGAAAGGAGACGGATCAGGACGCGTTTCTAGATAATTTTCAATTCATAATTATGGCACGATTTTCAAGATTAACAACTTGCCAAATGATGGCAAGCACAGGAATGGTTCCTGTATTTTACCACCAAGACATAGAAGTGGCACAGCAAGTGCTTAAAGCTTGTTACGATGGTGGGGTAAGGGTTTTTGAGTTCACCAATCGTGGTGATTTTGCTCATGAAACTTTTGCCGATTTAGTGAAATGGGCACAGCGCGAATGCCCAGAAATGATTCTCGGAATTGGCTCTATTGTTGATGCGGGTACCGCTTCGCTATATTTACAATTGGGGAGCCAATTTTGTGGTAGGTCCTTTGCTTAATCCCGACATATTCAAGGTGTGTAACCGCCGACAAGTGCCGTATATCCCTGGTTGTGGGCTCGGTAAGTGAAATTGGATTGGCGCAAGAATTAGGCGCCGAATTTGTCAAAGTATTTCCTGCGGGTAATGTTGGAGGACCGTCTTTCGTCAAGAATGTAAAAGCACCAATGCCGTGGACCAACATGATGGTAACAGGGGGTGTCGACTTAACTGCCGACAATCTACATGCTTGGTTTGATGCCGGTGTAACCTGTGTAGGTATGGGATCGAATTTATTTCCAAAACACATTTTGCAAGCTAAAGACTGGCAACAAATTATGGTTCTTTGTCAAGAGGTGTTAGCCATCATCAAAAAACGGCGCGAGATAATTCATTAAGAGTGGAATTAGGAATTGAATCATCTTACCTCACAACGCGAAGCAATTCCTAATTAGGCAGTTAGGATTAATTAGGAATTAGAGCTCGCCAGTTGCGATTTTTTGATTACTTTTGCACTTCGTTAAATAAACTTTTGATTATGTTTGAATATAAAGATTATCCATTAATTCATTTGTTTTTCGTATGTGCATTCGTCTTTTGTACAGGTATGTTATGGGGTCAAACTTCCGAAAAAAACATTTTAGACCGCATTCAGCAAAATGGGAAAGCAAGCGTTAAAATAGAGATGGATAGTAAACTGCAACGATTATTTACTGGATTAAAAACCAGTAAAAAACTGACTGGCTGGCGGATACGTATATCCAGAGATAACCGACAAAATGCACGCGAGCAATCGGCCAATATAATGGCTAATGTGCGCGCAAGCTATCCCGACACACCTGTTTACTCAACCTACCAAGCCCCTTATTTTTATGTGGCGGTAGGCGATTTTCGAAGTCGTGATGAAGCCGAAAGTATGAAACGTAATTTACAGGTCAAATACCCTGGAGCCTCTCTAATAGAATCACAAATTAATTTTCCCCCTTTATGAGCGATTCGATTAAACACGAATGCGGAATAGCATTCATTCGTTTATTGAAACCATTAGAATACTATCAACAAAAATATGGCAGTTGGACTTATGCTTTGGAGCGACTGTATTTGTTGATGGAAAAACAACACAACCGAGGACAAGATGGCGCGGGAGTAGCTTCCGTTAAATTGAACCCCACATTTGGCAAACCGTATATAGATCGGTCTCGATCGGACTCGAAAACAGCAATTCGTGATGTTTTCGATACCATTAATTCTAAAATTGCCTTAGGTAAAAGACTTGTCAGTTGCCGAAATAAAAGATCAAATTGCCTTTTGCTGCCGAATTGTATCTGGGACATTTACGCTATGCTACACATGGGAAACACTCGATAGAATATGTGCATCCAGTGATGCGGTTTAGCAATTGGAAGGCTCGAAATTTGGTTTTAGCTGGCAACTTTAATCTAACCAACGTTGACGAGATATTTAGTCAGTTGGTAGCAGGAGGGCAACATCCTCGAGATTTGTCGGACACGGTTACTATATTGGAAAAGATTGGATTTTATCTTGACACGGAGTTTGATCGGATGAGTAAAATGTATACCACCAAGGAAAACGATCCACACAAAATCAGTCAATTAATTGAAGAAAATCTGAATGTAGGCGACATATTACGTCAAGCCACTCACCGATTTGATGGGGGTTATGCCATTGCGGGAATCATAGGGAATGGCGATGCCTTTGTTCTTCGAGATCCCAATGGTATCCGACCCGCCTATTATTATATGGATGACGAAATAGTAGTGGCAGCCTCCGAGCGTCCTGTTATTCAAACAGCATTTCGCTTAAAAGTAGAGGACGTAAAAGAATTGGATCCTGGTGCAGCCATGCTCATTAAGCATGATGGAAAGTCGAATTTCAACAAATAAGACCTGCAGGCCCCAAACGATCATGTTCTTTTGAACGGATTTATTTTTCGCGAGGGACAGATAAATTTATCTACCAAGAACGAAAGCAATTAGGAACACAATTGATCCCCGATATTGTTGCAGCAGTGAATGGAGATTTGGAAAATACGGTATTTTCGTATATCCCGAATACTGCAGAAACGGCATTTTACGGAATGACCAAGGGCATTGAAGAGTATATGCTTAAAGCTAAACATCAGCATATTATGTCGTCGAACAGGTTGCTAACTTATGACGAAATGTGGCAAATTATTTCTTCACGACCACGTGTCGAGAAAATTGCAGTCAAAGATGTGAAGTTACGGACATTTATTACCGAAGGAAAGGCACGTACCGACATGGTGGAACATGTGTATGATGTTACGTATGGAGTGATACGGCCCCACGAAGACAATCTGGTGATTATTGACGATTCGATTGTACGTGGTACCACTTTGCAGAAAAGTATCCTCAGAATGCTTGATCGCTTAGAGCCTAAAAAGATTGTTATTGTCAGTTCGGCTCCGCAAATTCGTTACCCCGATTGTTATGGTATCGACATGACCCGCATGAACGAATTTTGTGCTTTCCGCGCAGCAATTGAGTTATTAAACGAACGGGGCTTGTCTTCGGTCATTACAGATGTGTATGCAAAATGTGTGGCGAAAAAAAATGACAAGAAAGAAAATATACAAAATCATGTAAAAGAGATTTATGCACCATTTCCGGACAAAGAAATTTCGGTAAAGATTGCCCAAATGCTACGTCCTGATGATATGAAAACTGAGGTCGAATTGGTGTTTCAAACAATTGAAGGACTTCACAAAGCTTGCCCTTCCGATACAGGTGATTGGTATTTTAGTGGAAACTACCCCACCCCAGGAGGCAACAAGGTTGTGAATAGAGCTTTCATGAATTATTTTGAAAACTTAGATGACCGCCCTTATTAATTGTCAATTGTTAATGGTTAATTATTAATGGCTTCGCCTTATGGGCAATTAACAATTGACAATTATTACGGCTTTTAACAATTAGTTCGTTTTTTAATGTTAATTTTGCCACAGATATGATTGAAGTTAGAATTAGGTAGAGAGTGACCTTTTAAGCATGGTTTTAAAAAATAAAAAAAGATAAATGTATTCTGCTGAAGAACTTAAAGAGTTAGTAGAGAAGTCTCTAAAAGGTTTGCAATTCGGTGAAAGTCCTTCTGAGCTATATGCACCCATTTCGTACAGTCTTTCGTTAGGAGGAAAACGAGTTAGACCTATTTTGTGTTTAATGGCGGCAAATTTGTTTACCGACAGGATATCTGATAAAACAGTACTCCCTGCACTTGGCATAGAAATGTTTCACAGTTTTACCCTTATTCATGATGATATTATGGATAAGTCGGAGTTACGACGCAATCAAGTGGTGGTTCACAAAAAGTGGAATGCCAACATAGCCATTTTATCGGGCGATGCAATGAGTATTGAGTCGTATAAATTGCTATGTCAAGCGGAACCCTACAAAGCTATTAGAAATCCTTAGTAGTTTTAATCAGCTATGGGGTTTTGTGAGGGTAATCAATTCGACATGAATTACGAAAACAAAAAGATGATTGCGGAGGATGATTATCTGAAAATGATTGAGTTGAAAACTGCAACCTTATTTACCGTGTCGGCTATTTTAGATACCTATTGGGGGAGCTCTAAATTAGATCGTTTTGCATAAGTTGGGGCTAAATTTAGGCTTGGCTTTCCAAATTCAAGATGATATTTTAGATACTTATTCCGACTCTAAAACATTTGGGAAGACAGTGGGTGTAGATATTACAAATAACAAAAAAACATATTTGTTAACTACTGCCATTCGCTTAGCTAAGGGAGAGCAAAAGAAACAATTAAGTGCGCTGATTAACACCACAGAACAATCCGAAGAGAAATTCTTGGCTGTTAAAGCCATTTATGATGATCTGAAAATAAAAGAACTTGCAGAAGCAAAAGTGAAATCTTATTTCGAACTGGCTAAAGCGGAACTTGATGCTATTGAAGTGAAAGTAGAACGGAAACAGCAATTGTTAGAACTGATGGGGAAATTATTAAACAGACAGTATTAATTTGTTATCGGGCTTCGCAGTCTGTTTAGCATATTCGGAGGTCTCCGAGGCGGAGCGAGTTCATTGTAGCAAGATGCCTCCGAATAAACAGCCACAAGGTTTTTTGTTTCTTTTTGCCTCAAAAAGAAACAACTTCCTTGCAATTGTCCGAATACAGGGACCTGATAATAGTACTCTTTCTGCAATTCGTCTTGTAACTAACTTAAAACTAAAATATTAATCCTAAAAACACCTTCTTCTCAACGCTATTTTGAGTTTACAAGGCTTTCTAGGTGTGAGGCTTCCGAATAAACTTTTGTTATTTATTTTCTGTTTTAGCCCTCGGACTATGCTCAAACAAAAACAAGCGATAAGGTATCGCTTCGATGGAGTGCTTCGCTTTATGTGCCCTCTGGGGATCATCATAGTGTTATCGCTATAAGTCATTCGTCATTCATAATTTACAATTCCTTTAAAAGAATGTTTGTAGTAAGTCAAATATCGTCCTTAATTATTGCGTTATTGCTCGGTTTTGCTTATTTAGGCTTCTCTGCCCAAATATTCATCCAGCAGGTACAAACAAATCAAATTGATTTGTCGGTAGTGCCTTACGCCATAAAACCAACAAGTTACACGATACTTTCTATTGCCAAGCTCGAAAATAAAGCTAAGCAATTCCAGTATGTAAGCATTCATCGACTTGCTCAATCTTTCTCGAAACCTATCAGTTATTTAGTTACCAACTTTGGTATCCCCCCAAAACCAAAGATTCTTCGTATTATTCATTTTGTTTTATTTTCTCGCCCACCCACCTATTTGCATATCATGTAATGCGTAGAGTGAGATGTATCATGTAATGTGTAATGCGTTACGCGATACGTGTTCATGTGGTGCGCAATACCACAATAAATCAGACAAATAATTCAACAATAATGTATATCATGTAATGTCGTTGCACCTTAGTGTAACGCTATGTATACGTATGTCGTATCAATCGTGATACGCACTGCGTGTGTAGTGTGTCGTTCAATCGCGATACGCACTACGTGATGCGTTTATCTAAAAAAAACAAAAATGATTTCTAGAAATATTTTAATATTAATTTTGATGTGTACTTGGGGTTTTGCTACCGCTCAGCAAGATACTACACATGGTGTTGCCCGAGTTGTAGTAGATTATTATCCTGAATTATCAAGCGTTGGTAATCCAAGTAAAGAACAGTTGATTCGGCTTGAGGAGTCGGTAGTACTATCTTACAAAGACGGTGGCTTACAAGCCATTCCATCAGGTACGTCTATTTTGAGTACTAAACGACTATCGCAACAGCGGGTGTTGGAAATGCGCGACCTTAGCAACCAGATCCCCAATTTGCACATTCCTGATTATGGATCGAAAATCACTTCGGCTATTTATATCCGTGGCGTTGGTTCTCGGGTAGGGAGTTCGGCTATCGGACTTTATGTGGACAATGCGCCGTTTCTCGATAAAAGTGCTTACGATTTCGATCTATTTGATATCCGACGAATTGAAATATTACGTGGCTCTCAAGGAACTTTGTATGGACGTAACTCGATGGGGGTTTTGATCAATATTTACACCCTCTCGCCTTGGGATTTTCAGGGAAGCCGGGCTAAAATTACTTCGGGTAGTTATGGATTGGTGCAAGCACAGGTGAGCCATTATGGGAAATTATCAGAAAGTATCCGATTTAATTTAGGCTTAAATCTACGTGCTTCCGATGGTTATTTTAAAAATGTGAACCCCAATGCAGTGAAATCACGAATGGTAAATTTCGGGAGTTTAGTGTTTCCTGACGAGTATAAAAAAGAAACCGTAGGTGCCACCCAATCTGCCAGTGTGCGACTTGGACTTGAATGGCGACCCCAATACAATTGGCAGGTGAGTTACAAAGCAAATTACGAATATAGCGATCAAGATGGATATGCTTATGGACGGTATGATACGCTTACACAACTGGCTGGCACCATTGATTATAATGATTTGAATACCTACAAACGTAATTTGCTCAATCAAAGTTTACGATTGAATTATACTGCACAACATTTCACCTTATCGGCAGTAAGTTCGCACCAAATGATGAATGACGAAATGAATTTGGATCAAGATTTTACTGCAGCATCTAACTTCACCTTACAGCAAAAACAGACCTTAAACACGGTCAATCAGGAGATTGTGATGCGATCTAACAATACCAAGCGGTTCGAAAGTTTGGTGGGTATATCAGGTTTTGGACTTCATCTGAATACTTTGGCTCCTGTTACCTTCCGCGAAGATGGCGTACAAAACATTTTACAGTCCGAATTTCCTGCTTATATCCGAATCTCCGACAAAGAGCTCTACTTTCCTGGCGATTTTACAGAAAAAGCTTTCGGAGCAGCCATCTTCACACAAGTGCGTTGGTTGAATGTAGGAATCAAAGGTTTGAGCCTAACAGGCGGTGTGCGATGGGAGCATGAAAAAAGCGATCTTGACTATTTTGCGAATGCCAAAATGAATATTCTTGTCAACATGCCACCGCGTCCCCCATGACCATGACTGGCGATACCAGTGTGGTGGATAATTTGACGCTGTCGTATACACAATTGCTTCCCAAAATTTGCTTTGCAATATGAATGGAATCAGCGGCATCAAGTGTTTGCCAGCGTATCAAAAGGCTATAAAGGAGGCGGTTATAATATCCAAATGTTTTCTGATTTGATGCAAACCGCCTTGAAAGCCACCCTTAATTCACGTGCTCCCCAAGGAGTTTCGGTTGAAGAGGCGGTTGTGTATCGCCCCGAATTAAGTTGGAACTTTGAGTTAGGATCCCGGTTTTCGTTCTTTCAACGCCGATTACATCTTAGTGCCAATTTGTTTTACCTACGTATTACTGATCAGCAAATAGTGGAATTTGCGCCTCAAGGCCAAGGGCGAATGATTAAAAACGCAGGGAAATCGCACAGTCAAGGTATCGAATTGAGTGCACAAGCCGAAATCGGACATCGGTTAACAATGGGCTTGTCCTATGGATACACCAAAAACGTATTTGACGAATTTAGCGTTACCGATAAAAATGGAAAGATTGTTGATTATAAAGATCATAAAGTACCTTACTCGCCTGGCAATACTTTGGCAATCAGCGCCGATTATGCCATCAGAATCAACAAGTCGTGGTTAGATCAAATTAATCTAGGCACACAAGTTTCTGGAGCTGGTCGTATTTATTGGACAGAAGAGAATGATGTTTATCAAAATTTTTATCAAGTGGTAAATGCCCGAGTGGCATTCAAAAAAGATGATATCGAGTTGGCTTTGTGGGGACGCAATCTAGGTGATAAATCGTATAACACCTTTTATTTCAAAACTTTTGGTAACGCATTTGGACAATTGGCTAAGCCACTCACTTTAGGTGTCGATTTGTTATTTGTGTTTTAAGAGATAGGAGTTTGGGGATAGGGTTTAGGGATAGTCTAAACCCCAAACCCTATCCTAAACACTATTCTTTAAACGGTTGTCGCACTTTCCACTGTTCATCTTCCAGTTTTGCGAATTGCGCTAACACAAAACACTGAACCAATGATGCTATACCTCGGGTTTTTACTTGTAGGTATTTTGCACTCGGCACGGCACCAGCACTGGCTTTAGCGTCCAAAGATGTTCGACCATAATCGATTGACTTATATGATCCTTGAATCGCAATCTCAATGATCCTAAAAAGCATATTAAAATAAATAGCAAATTCGTTATTGGTGACATAATTCAATCCGATATAATGAACTTGAATTTGTTTATCGTCAATAAAATAACTGATAAAACCACACATCGTATCGTTGTGATAAATGGCTTCTAATTGAAACGTATCTGCAAAAGCCAACTTTAAATCAGCAAAATGATGGGGAGTTACACGTCCGATAATAAATTTTTGTTTACTCATCAGTTCGTTATAGAGTGCGTACAGTTGCGGTTGGTGCGCTACAATATCGTTATAGTCAAGCGTTTTATAAACCAAATCGACACCTTTGGATCGGATATCAACAGCACGTTTTCTATATTTCTTCTTCAGATCAGTTAAATAGTTCTCAAAATTTATCCAATGATTTGGAATTGATAACTGCATACTAAAATCTTGATACGGTTGCCGAAAACCTATTTTTCGTAAAATTTGTAGATCGACATCCTTCGCAACAGGGAATGAGGTAACGCTGGCACCAATTTTTCGGGCAATGCGCAAAAGACTGTTACCTTCAATCAATGTTTTCTCGGCAAGGCTGATTTTGTTTTTGTCCCAAATACACAGGTCGAGATCATACAACGGTATCCATGCTGCATGTAGTACCCGGATGGAATACCAGCCGAAAAGTTTCTTTATCCAGTTGGATACATCTAATTTTTTTACCGACAATCGATCGGTTTGAATGAAGTGATATAGCAAAATGCTATTGTGTTTCATGATCTTAATCAGCCGATAACTTTCGCTCTGTGTCAACAAAGTCTCAACCAATCGGTATTTGTGAGGCTCGCGACTTTCCATCCATATCCGATCTTCAACACTAATTGTTTTTAGAATCGTATACGAATAATCGCTCTGTGTTTTGCAACAAAACTGACTAAGTGTGCAATTGGAAACTGTTTCTATACTTGAATACAAGGTAATTATTAATTGAAAATTATTAATTGAAAGTTGGGGAGATCATTAATTGTCATTTAGGGCGCATAATCTAGTGTCGTTTCAAAGGCACGGGAACATCATCGAAAACTCCGCCAACTTTTTGTACAGTATCAAAGAAAGATAAAAAGACATCGTTATGAGTAAACTCGGTACGACCTAAATTCAATCACAATCAACGTGCAAGCGGTGTTTTCCACACTTCACACATTGAAACAAATATCCTACAACGCTGCCATCTTTTGTTATGTGGTCAATGGGATAACCCAAATTCTCAATATCTTCTGTAAGCTCTTCAATAAACGGTTTTACAGTCTCGGTATTAGCATAACCAATAAAAGCACAAGGTTCATTACAATGTGTCAACCAAACTTCTTGTTGCCAGGAATTGTAACTAGGTGTTTTATCTGTGATTTCCATCAACAGTGCTTCCGGAATTTTAGAGCCTGGTGCATTTGGGTCTGGCGAAATAGTCTCTATACCACAGAAGTCGTTAAACTCGCCATTGAATTTTTTCGCAGCTTCTCCTGTTGCAATACACCATGGACAAATATAATCAGGTTCCTCTATACTGTAAAAGGAACCCGTATATTTCAAATTTCGCTTTGTGGTTACAAACAACACACACACCGTCCTCTTTTTTGAATACATCTAATGTATAAGCATTGGGACTGTACTTAAATTTTGGTAGTTCCATTCGTTATTATTTTTTTCCAAACACAGATATCTGTACATATTTCTTAGGTGATACCCGAACGTCTTCCTAACAACATTTCCAATTTACCCAAACTGCGCGACATATTGATATAAAGCGAATCGTCTTTCAAGAGTTTTCCCATAGTACCTTGTCCTGAATTTACTTGTGCCAGCAATGTTTTATTCAGTTCATTCACTGTTTTACTGATTTCGACTTTCTTTAGCGAATCGCTCAGTGCTGCAAAATTGGTGATAATTTGGGTAACCTTTTCGTTATTGTCTTTCAAATTAGACGATAATGATTCGGCATTGTTCAAGATCTTGGTAATCGTACCTTTATTCTGATTTAAGGATGCAGTCATTTTCTCTAAATTCGACAAAGTACCCGATAAACTCTCAATACCATTGGTGAGGTTGACCACAGTACGTTGATCCAACACATTGTTAATCGACCCAAAAGTGATATTCAACTGATCTACCAAATCCTCCACCTTTTCTTTCAATGGAAGCAATTGATCCCTTAACATACCGGTTAAATCGGCATCTACAGCCGATGGTATTTTGTCTTTGTCGTTGAAATACAAATGCGAATCACCCACTACAATCCGTAGGGCTTTATTGCTCATAATATCGGCACTGTATAAATGGACTACCGAATTGTTGGGGATATTGTATTCGGATTTGATTTGCAATTCAACAACAAAAAATTCGTTATTGTCGTCGATCTTAATCGATTTAACCGTCCCCACTTTCAATCCTTTCATGAAAATCCTGAGAGCTTGTTTGTAAGCCCTCTACGTCAGCAAAATTGGTGTAAAGGACATTCACTTTTGCAAATACATCTCGCCCTTTCAGGAAATTGAAACCCCAATAAAGGGCAATTAAACTAATTGCGAAATAGAGCCCTATTTTTACCTCTCTTTTTAATTTCATCTTATTCTAATTTATTTTATTGTCTGATTTATGTGTGCCTTATCACGGTGCGAAAGTAATCAATTTAATTCTGAATTGCAATCGCTGATAAATGGTAGGTTTCTAGCGTTTGCTAATCATCATCATCATCGCCAGAAGAACGATATGATCTTTCGTTACTTTTTCCATAATTACTATCTGTTGGATATCGACCTTTTTCATCTGGAAGAAAGGTATCAGGCGTATATCCAGCAAGAACTTTATTTTTTTATACACGTGCTTACTGTCTTTCGATAATTCGGAGTTAATTACTACAAATGTTTTGCTATCAACTTCTGGCATTTGATCGCTATTGTAATACACATGATCCTTATCTTTACTATAAGGATAGGTAATTATTTCGAAACTCGCTCTGTCACATATCATCTTCACTCCTTTAATATAGACATCGTTATCAATACCAAAAACATCTTCAGTCTCATTATAATAAATAAAAGTATTGATATCGGTATAGCCTATCTCAAAAAGATGACCATCACAAGATCTTTTGTTGTAAAGTTTTTTATCATCTCGAATTAGTGTTATGCTGATTACAACAACATTTCCACTGTGACCAGTTTTGTGTATTTCATCTTCTTTTATCCAAAATATGTAGTTTTTGTCACATGCAAAGTAGCGATATTCAAAAGAAAAGGTGGTTCTGTCGGCATCTACCTTAATGTGTTTGTAGTAATAATAATTTTTATCTCGAGACCAGTAAGGGGTACATTTGTTATTGTGTAAAATTTCATAAGTTGCAGGGTCGGCATACTGAATAACTCGCAAATCACAAGATGCTGTATCAATTAAATATACATGCTCCTTATCTTTAGGTAGATTGATTATATCGTCCCAAACAAAAGACGTATAATCTACATTTAACAAAGGTTTGTAAGTGTAGTAGATGCTTTTCGAGTCTTTAGCGAAATGATTTCCTATAATTTTGATATTCTCAACATCGGTGGTTACCTCTTTATATTCAGATTCGTTAAATATACCCATATCTGTTTGATAAAGTATAGTAGATTGATCTTCTGAATAAAAATAAAATCTTGACATCTTTATGTCAACAGCACGTGTATACTGACATGACTGTAAGAGTAATAACAGTAAACAGTACAGCACAAAGTGTTTTTTAATTGATGTGTTCATTAATTTGTTATTTCATAATTCAGTTTGTCTATTTTGGTCAAAATGTCATTTGTACCATGAAAAGCTTGTAGCGCATTCGGCAATTTCAATATGGCGCAATTTTACACCGAATACCAATCATATACAAATACCCCTCTGCCTCATTTATAATTCAGCCTGTCCATTTTCATCAAAATATCTTTTATATCGATGAAAGGCTTGTAACATACATTCGGCAATTTCTTGCTGACTTTCGGGCATACCCAGTTTTTTCTCTTCTTCGGCATTCGACATAAAACCTACTTCTATTAAAACGCAAGGAGCCGCTGTTGCCCATAAAACCCAAAAGGGCCCCTGTTTCACACCTCTGTTTTCTTGAATTGGTCCATGCGAAAAGGCATCTTGCAACAATTCCGCCATCTTGATACTTTGCGATAAATTGGCGCTTTGCATGAATTGAAACATAATATATGATTCGGCAGAATTGGGATCAAAGCCCTCATATTTTGTTTCGTAATTGTCCTCTAAGCTGATCACGCTATTCTCGCGTTTCGCCACTTCCATGTTTTTTTGCGACTTATCCAAACCCATCACCCATGTTTCGCTACCCACCGCTGTTCGGTTATCATTGCCATTGGCATGTATCGAAATAAATAAGTCGGCATGCGCTTTATTTGATATCACACTCCGCTGTGCTACCTCCACAAAGTAATCATTATCGCGGGTGTAAATTACTTCCACATCAGGAAACCATTCTTCTATCAGCCTACCAAATCGTAAAGCAACACTCAATACAATATCTTTTTCGTGATGGATCTTTCCCACAGCTCCAGGATCCTTGCCTCCATGTCCTGGATCAATCACTAAACGAAAACGTTTTTCGGAGAGTTTGGTTGTGCCGATAAATTGGTCGGCAAATCAACAATAAAACAAAATAATAAAACAAATACGAGCTCTGTAGCCTTTTTGGACATTTGTTTTATAGCGTAAATTTATTTTTCAGAACAATAAGCATTGACATTTAACAGAATTTGATTAGTTTTGTTTGCTTTTATTTTAGCCACAAAGTTATAATAAAATTGATAACACATTGATCAGTAAGACACATAATAAAATAGCACGAACTATATTCACGCCAAATATAGTTCTTTTTCTCTTTTGTTTCATGATATACTTGCCCGTTGAAGCGCAAAATATCAAGAAACCGATAAAAAAAGTGGTTGTTACAGAAGACACTACTCACATGGCCATCGATTCGTCGTACATAGAAAGTGCGATCAAGGATCCTATTGTCTATTCGGCAGAAGATTCGTTGGTATACGATTTTGGACAATCGGATACATTGATCTACCTTTATAAAGGAGCCAAAGTGAAATCAATGGAGGTAGAGATTGAGGCTGAATATTTGGAAATTAGTCGAGTTAAAGGTACTATTTATGGTGCTGGGTACCCGACACTGCGGGCGTGTTACAAGGGAAACCAGTGTTTAAAGATGGTGGTGAAGCCTATGAACTCGAAACACTTACCTACAACTTTACCAGCAAAAAGCCAGAATCACCAATATTGCGTACCAAACAAGGCGATGGCTTTCTTGTATGGTAATATTGCGAAACGCATGTCCGACAACACCACCTTTATACAGGGTGCCAAATACACCACCTGCGACCATCCGCATCCCCATTTTTATATGTATCATGACACAGGGAAAGGTGGTAGAAAACCGTCTAAGAACATCTATTTTGGTCCCTCGTTTCTTTTTATCGAAGATGTACCCTTCCCACTAGTACTACCGTTTGGTTTCTTTCCACAAATGTCCGATCGGTCGTCAGGAATGCGTATCCCAACTTATGGAGAGGAAGTCAGTCGGGGGTTTTTCTTACGTAATTTGGGTTACTACTTTGCCATTGGCGATTATATGGATTTAGATTTATTGGGCGATTATTATACCCTAGGGTCATATGCTTTACGTGCTAATTCGCGGTATACAAAGCGCTACAAATACAGCGGAGGTTTTAATTTGGAATTTGCCGAAAACAAAACTGGCGACAAAGGATCGTCAGATTACAACGCCTCATCCACTTTCTCTGTTCGATGGAACCACTCGCAATCGCCCAAAGCCCGACCAGGTACCACCTTCTCGGCATCGGTCAATTTTTCGTCGATGAACAACAACAAGTACAATAACAATACCACCCATAATCCATACAATCAGATCAATAACTCGATCAGCTCCAGTGTGTCTTATGCCCGATCGTGGGAAGGAAAGCCGTATAATATATCGACCAGTGCCAACCATAGCCAAAACATGCGCGATAGTACCTACTCGGTTACCTTGCCGAATGTTACTTTCACGCTCAATAAATTATATCCTTTTGCCTCGAAAGAGCGGGTAGGAAAGAAAAAGATTTACGAAGATATTTCGTTTACTTACTCTTCCACTTTCGATAATAAAGCATCGTTTAAAGGAACCGAATTTGGGCAACCAGGCTTTGCCAAAAGATCAATAACGGACTAGACCATCGGATTGGTATTGGCTTACCCAGCATGAATGTACTGAAACATGTGCGGATTACCCCTACCGTAAATTACGATACCAAATGGTTTTTAAGAAAATTGAAAAGCAATGGGATAACGAGCAACAACAAGTAATTGCCGATACTGCCGCCGGCTTTTAGCACCTTTGGTGCTACACATGCCTACAATTTTGGCGCATCGGCCAGTACACAAGTTGTGGGTTTGGTACAATTCAAAAAAGGAAGCATGATACAGGCTATCCGACACGTTATTAAACCATCGGTATCTATCAGTTATGCCCCGATTTGCGAACCCATATAAATGGCTGGCGCGATATTCAAGTCGACAGTACAGGTCGAATACAGGATTACAATATTTATGAAGGGGCAAGTTTACAGTGCCCCATCATCGGGCAAAAGTGGATCGATTTCTTTTAATTTAGGGAACAATTTGGAAATGAAGGTGCGCAATCGGAAAGATACCACATCTAACAAAGGTACCTCGAAAATAGCAATATTGAACACTTTCGATCTCAGTACTTCCTATAATTTATTGGCCGATTCGATGAAACTATCGCCCTTTTCGTTCCGAGGATCAACCAACTTGCCAGGCAAAACAGCTGTTTCATTTGGGTTCACCCTCAATCCCTATGCTATTGATGCACAAGGGCGCACATACGATAAATATGTTTGGCAACAAAAAGGCGGTTTCTCTATCGGTCGGTTAACCAACTTCAATGTGTCGTTTGGTTATTCGTTCAATGGTGGCAAAGGCGGTAAGAAGGGCGAAAGTTCGGCCAATACCTCTACAGGGATTGCCAGCGAAGACAAATCGAACTTTAAAGATAAAGCAAAAAGCATCGGATGGTGGTGAAACAAAAAAAGGACCTATTGACCCTTATGTGTATCAGGAATTTCAATTCCCTTGGGATTTTGGTTTCAACTTCAGCTACAATTATGCCAAAAGCTATTCGTTCTCTAATGGTATTTTAAAAGAACGCAAAACGCATAGCCCAGTATTGAACTTTAATGGAAGTTTTAGCCCTACCGAGAACTGGGATTTACGATTCAGTAGTGGTTTTGACATCAAACAAAAGAAAATCACCATGACAAGTATCAATATTTCTCGTAAACTGCACTGCTTCAATTTCACTTTCGATTGGGTACCTTTGGGACGTTATCAAAGTTGGAGTTTCCGCATCGGTATTCTATCATCCATGTTGAGCGATGTATTGAAATATGATAAGCAATCAGAGTTATTATGATAATCAAGATTAAGGTCGGAATATTGATTGGCATTTTCTTAATGAGCAACATCAATCAAATCAGTGGACAGCTCCCTCAAGATGCTATAAAAACAAAATACTTAGACGTATGTTATCGAGAGGATGCTAAAAGGAGCGATATTACAGGCGTAATTAGCATAAAACAGCGTATTGAAAACATTGATATTTTGGCTTACTTTGATACCAATTTTGATGTAATCCAAAAGTGTAGTTCAGGTAAATTAGGAAACTATAAAAAGAACAGCGTACAAATAAATAATATCGACCTGCCAATAGGCAATGAACTCTGTGGCATTGACATCTCGCTATTTATCCCTCAACGCATTGTATTCGTATCGAATAAAAACCGCTTTGTTATATTGGAGTTATACAACTTAAGTTACACCACTGTGGGCGGTGGATATGTTTACATCATTATGGAGTTGGATAGCGCAGGTAAACTCATTCATCACCATAATTATGAATATACTAAAAAACAACCGATATCGAATACCGATTTATTGCAATACATTGCTAATGCCGATTAAAAGTCGGCATTAGCAATGTGGCGATTTGTTACATTATTATGACAATCAAGATTAAGAGAATTAATCAAAACAATAAACACAAGAATGGGAGAATTTAATAACATTACAGAAGCTTATACTCGAAATCTCTTTTCAAGAGGTGGCGAAATGGAAGATATTTTGGCGCTGATCAATATGTTACCAGATAAAAACATAACCGATAAGAATGGACGAAATCTTTATCACATTGCTGCCCTTTATGCCGATTATAAGGCAATAGACTTGCTCAATGAGATGGGAATAAAACCCTGTACCGATGAATATAACAATACACCTTTACATGCCTTGGCAAGTGGATCTCTAACAAACGATATAAAGAATTTTGAAAAAATATCCGAAAACATCTACAAAACAGTACAAAAGCTGTTAGAACTAAAAGTCAACCCGAAAAGAAAAAACGATGACAACCAAATAGCTTACTTTGTTGCTGGGGTAAAAACAATGCACCCTTTTTTGCAAGCTATGGCTGATGCTGGGGTGAAAATGGATGCCGTGGGTGACGAGGGCAAGAATTTATTGCACATAATTACAAGCCAATTATACCACCGAAAAAATGTGGCTGGAGTAATTGAAGCTACATATAAAACAATAAAGATTTTATTGGAATCTGGACTTGATCCTGAAGATAAAGATATATTTGATGCCACACCTCTCACCTATGCCCAACGAAGTGGTGTAAAGGAAGTTGCCGCGCTTTTAAGTGAGGACGTTGGTGTGTCGAAAACTGGCGGAATGACCTTGGAACAAGCTATTTTGCAAAAAGATATCGAAGCCATAGAAGCATTGATACTGTCAGGTGTCGATTGTAACGAAGTGTCGGAAAACGGCAGAACGCCACTAATGACGGCTTGTGCTTATTTGTTTGTTGAAGCTGTTACGCTACTAGTAAAAACCAATGCTGATGTCAATTATATTGCCGGCGAAGATGAACGAACAGCCATTTATTATCTATTAACTAAAGCCAAAGAACAAGAATCGAAAAAAGTAATTAAAGCCTTAAAGATTTTGATTGATGGCGGACTAAATATCAATCAATCGATTGACAACAACGGAAACACCGCAATCAATCTTGTTTGTGGGCTGGCTAGTATGGATAGCTTAAATCGGTTAGCCGAAACCTTAGTTGATGGTGCTTGCGATGTTAATATTCCCAATTTTACCGGAAAAACACCACTCATGACCTTTGCTGAAAATGGCGATGAAATGAAATATAATATCGCAGAACTGTTATTGGATAATGACGCCGACACCACCGCAGTCGATCAAAATAGTTGTAATGCCTTAATGTATGCGGCACAAAATGCAAATAAAATGTCAGGGAAAAAGATCGTTGAACTGCTACTAGATCACGATAGTGTAACACTTGATGCAACCAACAACAAAGGGGAAAAAGCTTTAGACATAGCCATAAATAACCAAAATGAAGCTGTGGTGAAGTTATTGATTACCAAAATGTAACAAATAAACAATTATGGATACGATGTTTTTAAATGCATGTAAGAATGCGCAAAAAGGAATTGTTCAAGTCTTTCTGAAAAAAGGAGGCATTGATGTAAACAAAAGAGATGCATTGGGCAACACACCTTTGTACTATGTATGCTTAAAAGGAACAAAAGATATTGCAAAAATACTAATTGATGCTGGAGCCGATGTTTCCTTGGCAAATAATGCCAGCGAAACACCTCTGCATGGAGTGGCTCGAAACGGTAATAAGGATATTGTAAAATTATTATTGGATCAAGGGGCTGATATTAACGCCACTGATAAAGCGGGCTTAACAGCGCTAATTTATGCAGTTAAAAATCACAAAACCGAAACTGCACTCTTCCTCCTGTCATTGGGTGCCACCATAGCAACAAAAGATAACGAAGGATTTAATGCTTTGGATTATGCTACGGTAAACGGATTGCGGGATTTGATTGTTGCACTTGCCGATTACGGAAAATTTGGACAAAAAGATGACAATGGAAACACACCATTGATACAAGCTACAAACAATAACCAAAGTGAAGTAGTAAAACTATTGTTAAAAACAGACAATTCTAATGTAAACGAATTAAATGATGCTGGAGTAAGTGCATTGGTTTTGGCTGCCAACAATTCGAACATCAATATTGTAGAACTTCTTATTCAGAATGGTGCTGATGTAAACCTAAGTTTGTTGAATGGAAATACGGCACTACACTATGTAGCAGTAATAGGAAACAAATTTATCGGAAAACTTTTGCTTGATGCTGGAGCAGAGATCAATATAAAAACTTGGCACAATGAAACGCCACTAATTATTGCCGCTAAATATGGACATAATGATTTTACATCCCTTTTAATTGAAAAAGGTGCAGATTTAGATACAGTTGACAATGACCGAAAAAGTGCTATAGCTTATGCGAGCGAGCGTGGATTTACCGAAATTTTGGAACAACTTTTAATGGGCGGAGCACAGCAATAACTGGCCACGGAACGACCGAGATAATAAAGACGAGTAATCTTATATAATATATAATTGGTGCAACCTGCAAGATTCGTGGCAACACCTACATATTTGAGTGGATTATTTGTCCCTGGTAATAGTAATGGCGCAGAATAGGTCCATGCTGCAGTTTTGTCTTAAACATCAATTACTTGGCAACACGATAACTAAGCATAACAAAATAATAAATGTCAAAATTCATGCCTCATGCCTTCTGACCCCGTATGGGGTCAACTTCTAATTTCATCGGGCGGAAGCCCGATGAAAGACAATCATTCTCTGTATATCCCTCTCTCTTTCCTTTAGTCCTTTGGCGCAAAGGAAAGAGAGGGATATTTGCGTTTCGCTCCGACCTCAGGCTTCCGCCCAATGCCATTAAGTTAAGGGATAATCAGCTGATGTATAACACACTGCGCATGACCCCGGCGGGGTCACATTATTATGAGTATGATTAATTTGATTGATTACGCCTTAACTTAATAGTATTGGGCTTGTACCCTAGGCTACTCTAACTCAAATACAGACACTCCTTAGCTTGGCTATCTTCGTTCGTTCCAATATTCTTTGGCATCTAAAGCGGGACATGGTTTTATTTTATCATACAATTGAAATCTCAAACGTAAAATCAATTCGTGTGTATTCGCATCTTGGCGCTGTAAAGCACCCATGTCACGTTGGAAGGCATAACCTAAACTAATTGTTTTAGACAAATGCACACCAAACATAGCAGAAAGAGCTTTGGCTGAAAATCGATAGTTTCCGCCAAACCAAAAGAGTATTTGATTACCGACGATAGTGTTGATCTATAGGCTGAAAAAGCAAACCTACATCTACTGGTATTCACACTTTTATGGTTAACAAAATAGACCCCAGGGGACATCAACCATTTCTCGGCAACTCGGATATTTCCAATAAAATATAGATAATTATTGAGATCAGTAGCTAAGATATTCTTATCCCATATTGCGGATAAGTGATTCACCGAAGCACCGATTTTAAACAATGGGTGTACCAACTCTGTCCCAAAATCAAAATCGGGAGCAAGTCTTGACCCTTCCATACCAACAAGTTCAGGATCTGACCAGGTATCCAACATATCGACTTTTTTGCCTGTCTAATGATTTATTGATAATCCCACCTGATAAACCAAACGACCAAGCTATTTTCTTGTCAAAATGCAGTTGATAGGAATAGACAGCTTTGCAGGTTGTAGTTTGGATATAGCCGATTTTGTCATTTGTCACCACTAAGCCTATCCCCGAATTATACTCTTCTAAGAAAGCCGGATGCAGACAAAATTTGGGACTTTGGTGCCCCTTCTATTTCCCACTGATAGCGTCCCATCAAATTGATATTCAAATATTCATCATTTACAATTGCTGCCGGATTGTGATCTAAATTAGAGAGCCATTTGTGGGTCATCACAATATCACTTTGTCCTAAAAGATCTTCGTGGAAGATCAATAAAAAACAGAATAAAAACCAAAAGGAATAAATATTGTATTTTCGGAATCAATTGCATATCTTATTAAATTTTAATCTTGATACTTGTGTGTCGTTAAATCGTGTGTTGTATATTAGTATGAGGCATACTGTTGAGGCACTGCATCAGCTTGAGGCCTCCGAATAATCCAAATTGGCGCAAGGTATGCCAGCCTTTCAGACCTCAATGCATCTCGGCAACTCTTTAATCCTAGGGCTTGCGCCCTAGGCTGAGATATGTCGGCCCTTCAGGCCTTACTAGCAAAAGTGCGACAATTTGGAATGCGGTAAATTGTGTCGCTAAATCGTATCATGATACGTATCGTTAAATCGTGTGTCATCAAATCGTGTGTCGGTAAAATCGTGTGTCGTACTTATTTCTTTTTAAGTAAAGTGATGTAACCCGATTTATCTGCTTTAGCGCGTGTTTGGATAGTGTAGAAATAAGTGTCATTACCCATCTTTTTTCCTTTGTAATTTCCGTCCCAACCTTCTGCCCTTCATATAATACCACACCCCAACGATCGAATATCTTTATTGATTCACACTCATTACAATTGTCCATAAACAAGTCATGAACACCATCGCCATTCGGAGCGTAAAAAGTATTGGGAATATATAGTTCTACTCTGATGTTTTTTCGTACCGAATCGACACAACCATATTCGTTAGTAACTTGTTGCAACACCTCATAAATTTTACCCACTTCCGACACGTCAAATGTTTCTTTGAACTCGGTTCTAGTATCGGTAAACCCATTGCCTAAATCCCAAAACAAATCCATCTGACCATTTGCACTATTAAATTCAACTTCTGCATATCTTTTGATTAATAGTTGTTGGTGAGACTGTGAAGTCGGCTTTAGGTCGAGGCATTACCTCAATATTCACCGATTGTTCCGCAGTACAACCATTCCTGATCTACACCTCGCACTTTCAAAAGTGATTTGCGTGCTTGGGCTTCATAAACAGACCCCGAATCGGCAATGTTTTTGCCCCATTGATACCGTTCCGCACCATACGCCTCCAGATGTATTTTGCCGCCTTCACAAACTGTGGTGTCACCAACAATCGTCATTTCTAAAGCTTTGTTCACCACTAACAGATGACTGGCTTTACCCTCACATCCTTTATTGTTTTTGGCTTTTACCCAATGAGTTGCCGTTTGTACAGGGGTAAAATTAACCACTATCCCCTTTTTTGATTGTGTGTCTAGTTGCCACTGATAGTCAACTAAACTATCACCCACAACACTTAATTGCACAGCGGTACCTTCGCAAATAGCTGATTTACCTTTAATAGCAATCGTTGGTGAAGCATTCACAATAAGTGAGTGGCTTGTTTTTTTGATTCACAGCCAGCTAAGTTAGCAGTTAGTTGATAATTTTTACTCGCATTAGCCATAAAACTAATTCCAGTACTTGTTTCGCCTGTATCCCAACTGTAGCTTCCATTGCTATTGCCTTGCAGTATTACGGACTCGCCCTCACAAACCGCTGATGGTCCTTGAATGCTGACTGTGGGTAAGGGCTTCACTGTAAGTGGATGTGTTTGTGTGTTAATGCATCCTTTTGAATCTATTCCCTCGACCACATATTTTGTGTTTTTTGTGGTTGATGTGGTTAATATGTTGGTGTTATTATTGTAAGTTAACCATTTATAAGTTGTAGCACCAGTGGCTTCAAGTTTCACTTGCTCCTTAAAACAAACTTCATTGGGCGCTATAATCTGAATGTTCGGCAAGGGGTTTATCTGAAATGTATGGAATGTAGTAGCAGTACATTTTCCATCAGAAACATTAACGGTGAATGTTGATTTATTGGCTGACGCAACAGTATTTATTGTGCTGTTTTGGACTCCGTTGTCCCAAAGAAAGATGTTGCTGTAGGTGCTACTGCAGTGAGTCTTGTGGAACTTCCATCACATATTGCGCCATCGGCAGTAATACTTACTGCTGGCAAAGGCAATTTAGTGATGGCTACCGAACTGGTTTTCTCACAAGCATTCGCATCGCTCACCGTTAAAGTGTAGTTCCCAGTGCTATTCACTTCAATGGAATTTGTATTTTCGCCTGTACTCCACAAATAATTCCCAGCCCCTACTGCTGTTAGCGTAGCCTTGTCGCCATCACAAAACTTTTGTTACAGGGGCGTTAATACTGACTATGGGTAAAGAGGGTTCACTATAATTGTCTCACTAATTTTTGTTACACAATTATTGGCATTGGTAACAGTGAGGTGATACTGTTTGGTATTCAATGGCTTTTGACCAGCCAAAATAGCCGTTGTAGCGCCACCTGTCCAAAGATATAAGTCAAACCAGGGTCGGGACTGACCGCTTTCAAGTCGGCTGTTTCGCCCAAGCAAATCGCAGTGGGTGCATTAATAACCACATTCGGTAGTGGGTTGACCACAAAACTGTATGGCGCACTATTGGTGCAACCATTAGCATCTGTAACGCTAACTGTGTAAAGCGGACTACTGGCCGAGGGGGTAACATTTTGAACTGTCCGCCAGTACCTGTTGTTACGCCGGACCAAGCGAAGCTTGTTGCTGTTGGCGACACTGCTGTTAAGCGGGCATTACTTCCTTCGCACACACTACTTGGTAGTGCTGTCACGCTTACTGCTGGCTTACCCAAATTACGAACTGTCTTTGGTGTTGTTGTGCTACTGCAACCATTAGCATCAGTGAGTGTTAGCGTGTAATTTGCCGAAGCACCTGCTGCAATATCGGCATTACTAAGTGTAATGGATGGTGTGGTAGCGGCATTGGCATTGTGCGACAAATACAGCAATCCAGCTGGGGTGGGACCATCTAAATCAATAGTTGTGCCATCGCAAAATTGCGGTAAAGCCGTTGTGGTAATGCTCCCCGAGGGTAAGGCTAAAGCCGTTACCGAATGTGTAGCTGTATTTACGCAGCCCTTGGCATCGGTACCTGTAAGGGTATAAGTCACAGGGTTAGGTGTAGTAATGGCTTGTGTAACTGTAGCACCTGTGCCCAAATTAGCTCCCAGCCCTCCCAAACCTCCGTTCCATTGATAGCTTGTGGCGCCGCTGGCTGTTAGGGTGACAGTACTTCCAAAGCACACAGGTGTCGATGTGATCGCTACTGCTGGCAAGGGTTCACCGTTACCCCAATGGTTTCGCTAATCGAACAGCCGTTTATATCGGTAGCTTTTATGGTGTAATTACCTGCCACTACTGGCGATAAAGCTAAGGTGGGCGCTGTTGTTGTTCCTACGGAAGGGTCGGTCCATAAATAATTTGTAGGACTTGCAGGATTAGTAATAGTGCCATTCAATGTCAAAATTTTACCAGCACAAGCACTTTGCGCAGTAGCAGGAGCTGTTACCCATGTTGGATTGGAATTAACAGTGATGGAGCCAGAAGTAGTTGCTTGACAACCGACACTATCTTTAACTGTCAAACTATAGGAATATGTCCCAGCATTCAACGGAATATTTTTGTTTAGTACTTATTATGTCCCCTGTCCATTGATAAGTATCCCCGTGGGTCGGGTACTTGTTGCTGTCAGTGTCATCCCTGGACAGAAAGGTGTTGGGGATATTACCGTTGGGGAGGGTAAGGGATTGACTACTACCTCGTAAATATTGGAGTAGATGAGTACATTGGGATCAGCTGGCATAAATGCGACTAGACGGTAGTATTTTACTCCACTAGAAATAGCTAAAGAAGGAGTAGGAGCTAAAGCGAAAAGGAGTGTTGGGGGGATGTATGTCCAGGTATCTAAGACATCTCCTGTCATGCTACTCTCCCAATAATAGCGGTAACGACCATCCATGTTATTATTATCGTATGTAACTTCAATTTTATCTATAGCTGTTATACTACCACATATTGGGTTTACCTGTAACACAACTGCTGTATTTGGACCAGTACAATGCTGTATATCAATATCGTCAATAGCCAATTCGCAAGGAAGATTACTGACATTTTCTATTTTAACATACAACGCCGTTACAGCAGCTAGAAATGATGGCACTTCAAAGCCATATTGTTGCCATTGGCTATTGGGAATATTTGTAATTTGCATTGCTTTAATGGAGGTGCCAGCCTGATCTTCCAATACCAGATTCACTGTGGCTTTGTTGGTCGATACATTCCGTAACCATACAGACACGTACAGCATGGAATTTAAACAAGTCCGACTAGAATTCGGTACCGCACGTTGATAGATGAGGGATGGGTTGGTAGTGGAAAGTCCCACTTTCATGAAATAACCGCGCAGTGCATTGTTAGGGTAAGTGTGGTCGGAAGCTACACCTGCGTCAGTTTTCAATAAGGCGTATTGCCCACTGGCTATAGTTGCATTTGCAGATGACAGGTATGAGGTTCTACCAATAGGTAAAGCGCTACCGATGGCCGCATCGGTAGTTTCAACACCACGAAAATCTTCTCTAAAAACCAATGAAGATCCATTATTACAAGAAGTCCAGTTGTAAGGGGTAGGCGATCCCGAACAAATGAGTGCAGGGTCATCAGTTT